>JAJKFI010009160.1:0-19884 GCA_029204185.1 Lerista edwardsae
CCTTTGTCCTTTTGCTGTTTTAGACATAGCCTCCTCCTCCCATTCCTGTCCTTCGCTACCTAATTATTTTGAATGTATTTGCATGATTTGCATAATTTATTCAGAGAGTACATTTTCGGTGTTTTCATAGTGGCAAATTTTGATACTCTTGGCACAGTTGTGAAAATGATCCTGTTAAGGTTTGAGTAGAATTGATTTGAAAAGAGACATCTGCTTCTATTAAATATTTCTCATCTTTCATCAACATTTCATTAGGAGCTTTTCCAAGCAGCTGTCACAGTGAGGCCTTTAAGATTTGGTCTTTTGATACTGGCCTAGCGAAGATAGAGAAACTGTGAAGATAAGAAAGTTGGGGTGATTGGATTGAATCGTGACAGCAGAGACACTTTTTCAGAAACTGTTTTCGTTGCTATGCAATTTTCCCAGAAGAGCAGGAATATCATTTACACTTAAGACAAATTCATTTGAAAGAAGTGAATGACACAAGATGGAGCTGCTAATGACAGAGTCTAACTTCAATTAAGCAAACAACAAAAGCCCAGATATCACTGATGATTGAAAGACGCTTACCAAACTGAACAGATTTGTGCTGTTCCAGACAGAACATATTTTGTTTTGTTTTCATCTTTTTCATGTTCTCTTGTTGTCTGTTGATTTGGAATCCGCAATTCTTCAGTCACCTATCCGGGTTTTGACTGCCGCAGTTCAGACAGGAGAACCGCACCACAAGAGGAAACGCTGAGAATTCAATGCTGATAGCGCAATTTGTGATTCTGGTGATCAAGTGTACTAGCCCTATTCATCACTGGGTTAAGCCGGTGCTTGGTGAGCCAGTGAGACTGACTAGTTCTGGTGGGCTTTCAGAAATTATGTCAAGGCTGCAATCCCATGTAGGGTCAATTGGGAAGGGGCACTGGCCTGAGGAAGAGAGGGGGGAAGGGAGGCAAAATTCAGAGGGCCCATGTTTCCAGGAAACCCGGGCTATGACACACACTATACAGCACAAAATAAATGTGAATCCAGGGTTGCCTTTCCACAGCAGTTTTAATGCACAGTTTCAGTGTACTTCTATTACCCCAATATGGTGCTTCCCAAACTCCTACAAGGGAGCTGAGATCAGTCTTTGGGTGGGTGGGTAGGTGGGTGGGTGGGTGAGTGGATAGTAGCAGCATGATCCCCACATTTGTGCTGCTGCCAATCAGGGAAGGGATTTTTAAGCTTACCTGGGGGTCCCTATCTCTTGAGGGTCCAGACCAGGGAGCCTGTGACCCCCTCTGGATCCCTCCTGGCAGCTCTCTAAACTGCTGGGGAAAAAAAAAAACACGTCCGGTTTTGCGACAAAAACAGGAAGTGTTTTTTTCTCTTTTTCCCCAGCAGTTTGGAGCTGCCAGGAGGGCTCCAGAGGGGGTCGCAGGCTCCCTGGACCCTCACGAGAGCCATAGGGACCCCCAGATGAAAATCCCTTCCCTGATCAGCAGCAGCACAAAGTGGAGATTGCGCTGCTGCTGATTTCTGGGCCATTCCCTGGTGTGACATGACCCACCAGTTTGGGAACCACTGCCCCAAAATATTCTAGAGAGTGTAGTTTGTTAAGGGTAGCTCTAACAGTGCTCAGATTCCTTAACAAAGTACAGTCTGCCACAGAATACATTGGGGGAACAGAATTGAATTGATTAAAGTGAAAATGTAGCCCAGGTCTTCTCCATAAGCTCCAACATGTATTAGTACAATTCAACATGGGAAAGTGAAAGTCACAGGTTTAGTTCAGAAAAGAACTACTAGGCCCCAGCAGTAGGTCAGCCAGTTCACAGAAGTCCCAGGCCCCAAAAGTAACCTCCACCCCTTCTTCTAGTTTAGCATGTATATCTAAAACATCGCCTTAGATCAAGTCTTCATTACACTGTTTTGACACTGTTTAAAGGTGAAATTAACAGTGTGGAGTACTAATATGTCTGGAACACAGAACAGAACAGAAAAAAAGAAGCAAAAATCACGAAATACCAGTCACATTTATTTCACCTGGGCTTTGTTTCAAAACCATCACATAGCAATGATGAAGAAACAGAAAGCCAGTCCTTAGAGCTCATGCATTATTAGAAGATGGAAAACAAACAAGGAGGACTTTGCTGAAGCAGAAGAAAAACAACAAGGTAGAGCTACTCAAAAGTAATTATAAGGAAATTAGCCCATTCAGATAAATGTCTTCATTTAGTTTCAATTTTGTTCATGCTTAGTTAAAAGAGTCTGTTAAAAACTTGTCTGAAAAATGTAGTGATGTGATTTGTAGGAAAATTTAGGAAGGACAGCCAGAAGCCCCCTGGGCAATTTTGAAGGTATTCTAACAGGAGTGTCAGACAATTGGGTGCTGATTTTACAGCAATTTGGGGCATTAAATAAACTTCACCCCTTGTTTTTACTGTATGTGCAATCCTATCAGACCACAACGTGATACACTCAGCTTAGAACTGGGAATTTAAGCAAATAAGATATGTGATGTGGGAAAATAATATTTTTTAATGTTTATTGACTGGGGCCTCCAAAGCTGAAAGTGGCCCAGGCAGGCCTCTCTCGGAACCTCTGAGAGGAACTGACCCTATCCATCCTTACCTAAAAGAGTAATACTGACTTTTGCATGAACTTCTGTGGGATCACACAACCTTTTTAAAAGCTTTTCAGTTTAGTTAACCAACATTCAATGTGAAAAACAACCATTTGTATTTAAAATAATGGCGCCTCAAAATGTGATAATTTAATTTTGATGGCCTAGTAAACACATGTTTCCTTGATCCAGTAAATGATACGATTTTAAAACTGAATCGCTGCAGATTTCATTTTTATTTTAATGTTTTTGCGAAAAAGAAACATGGAAACCATGTCCTTCTGATGGTATAACCTCTCCTGCATTGGAAGATTGTGGAACTGGCATTTCTTTAAAATGCAAAATAAAAACTGTCGTCCTAACTTGCATAATGCAATTTGGGTGATATGGGAAGATAGAATTATGGCTGCAATCCTATACATACTTCCCTGGGATTAAGCCCCACTGAACACAATGCATGCATAGGACACCACTATAAGTGCCTGATGTGAAAAGCAGACAAATCCCTGAGCAATGGTGGGCTTGAGGGCAAGTCAGTTGTCTCTTAAGCCTATTTTTTTCCCAGCTACAAAATGTGAATCCCAATGGCCTCTGTTGCAGAATTATTTTGACAGAAAACAAGATAAATGCCAGTGATCCACTTAAAGAAAATAATATTCTGATGTTATAGAGACCTAGATATGGATGTGACCAGTGGTGTCATTCAAATGATTTAGGAACAGGAACTCACTTTTGATTGGCACTTGTCGGGAACCCGGAACCAGCCACGGAGCCCGTTAGAATCCGGAATGCCCATTCTGGTCCGTTCTCCCTGAATGACATCACTGGATGTGACCCATAGCAGACCATATCTAGCAAGGCACTCTTAGAATATGCATTCTTATTCTGTTATGCCTGGCTCCCTCTGTGTTAGCCTATGTATATCGCTATGCGCTATGTATTGACTCTCTAGAGAGCACTGACTTGGCTTTCTGCTGTTTCTGCAGTTCCCTGGGTACAGGCAAAAGACTGAAGTATTTTGCGTGTTATAACTGTTCTATAAAATGATGGGGTGAGACTTCAGCATCACCCAGCATTTTTGGTACTTCTCAACTGGGTTGTGGATCAAGCTGCCACTGCCAGCCAACTGGTATTCAGGGTAACCTCTATAATCAGGAAGATGTACAACAGATTGAAGACAACCTCACACTGCCAACAAATGCTCAGAATAAGCATCCATCCAGACCATGGATTTTCAAGTATGGGCGGGTCATTTAAGAAACAAGGAGACATGAAGGCATCTGCAAAAGTTGGCCTATTAAGTGCTCATTTTGTAGGACCTAGGAAAGATGTAGCACCTTTGGCATTGGCTCAAATGGTGCTGGGGGCTCAACACAGCAAAGGAGAATTTCCAATGTGAAGTCTTATTCACAGACATTGGAAGTAATTCTGATGCAATTCTAGGTCAGAAAGACCTAGACCATTAAAGAAACAAGTTGCAATACACAGCCGGAGATGGAGTAGGTGTAGGCCTTTAGGGCTCAATCCTAATCTGAAATTAGACTGGCACAGTTAGGCCAGCAAAGTTTGGCTGGCACAAGGGTCACCTTAAAGTATGTTTGGACTGTTCTCAGAGTCAGACAGGCCAGCACACAGACATGCGCCATCCTCCCTGACTCCAAGAGTAGTCCAAATGCGCTTTATGGTGCCCCTTGTGCTGACCAAATTTTGCTGACCTAACTGTGCCAGCCTAACTCCAGGTTAGGATTGCATCCTTAATGTTCCCCTATCTTTTTAAAAGGCATCCCAGTATCCATGGGTAACTGAAACTGTGGATACTGAATCAATGGATACTGGGGCACGCCTGTAATTGTAAATGTAAATGTATTTTCAACAAAGTGTTTAATTGACCAGTCAATGGTCAGTCAAGTATTTTGGTCAAATATGGAATGGCAATGGGAAATATTTGCAATGGGAAAAAAAGGAACCTCAGCATTCTAAATAACATTGCCCTGTAGTTTGAAAATATACTTTTTGAAAATGCGTCCAGGTGAAAACCAGAATTTTTGGACTTCCTATGAATCTCCCCTGCCTTTTTCTCTTCCCTTCACCCATCCTGCGTCACGTCCTCCAAAAGTGTCCATGTAGTTATGTATGGGCAGTTATAAAAATACGGCATTTCTTCCATTGTCATTGTTCAAAGGTGTTTATAAATTGCCTGTCAATAGGGAAAATGCTTTCTTCTAGATTTGCTTTGTTCGCTACATTTGTGGCAGTCAAATGCCACTCTCTTTCTCATGTCTTAGTGAAGTAGGAAGCTGAGCATCTAAACTAATGATTGTCTGGGAGCCTTATGAATATGTTGTGCACTCTAAAATGTCCAGCAGGAGACTCTACAGAAAAATAAAAACGAATAGCCAAAAACTCATTCTTCTAGATCCATACAGAGTATTGGGCTGGAACAGTTAGTTGATTAATAATCAACGCAAGCCCACCGGCTATGCAAAATATTCCACTTCAGTGCTCCTCAACTGCTTTGTATTCCTGTGTCTTGTTGCTTAGATTTATATAGTTTTGCATGTACAGGGTTGCCAGTTTGCCCTCAAATGATCCTGTTTCTCCAGCTTTTTCCTCAGACAAATGGGCAGCAGAGGTTAGCATCAGGCCATTTGGGAGCCTGTTGGAGTCACCATGGCTAGATTCTGACCCAGATGCAGACCTCCCCCTCCCCCAATTTTTCAGGGGTTGGCAATTTTGTGACATCACCAGGCCTAACTCCGGAATCTCAGGGTTTTAGATGCAAGTGACTTCATAAATGCATATAGTGTCCTGCGCCCTTTTGTTTCTGAGGCCATCGATTCTTCATTGTAGACTGCATCAGAGGTGTACCTAGAGGGGAATCACAGCACTGTTTCACTCCCCTTCCTCTTCAGAGCCATTCTCAGCAGCAAGAGCAAAACGGAGGCTACAAATGGAGGGGGAGCGGCTGCTTGCAAAACTTAGTGCTGTGATCCCACTCTATGTATGCCCATAAACAGGATCCAGAGGAACATACCTGCATGCTCAGCATCTGTGCCCTCCCCCAAGACCTTTCAGAAATTCTCCGTCTTTCCACTTTAGTAAGCCCTTGAACAGCTATGGAGGTTCCCCAGGGGCAAGGGCAAAGGCAGGGGTGGGTGGTGATAAGATAGGTACCTGGAGAGTGTGGGCTTGGTGGTGGGTTCCCATTTTATGTATTTACTTGTTTGGGTCATGGCACAAAAAAAAGGTTGAAGGCCACTGATCCAGACAGACTGGATGTGCCAAATATTTTACACAAGTACTTTTTCTTTACTTATTTCTGTAGCAGCAGTGCTCCCCTCCCTGCCCAGTAACTGGTTGTTTAGCCCTTGATGCACGCAGCCTAATCTTCTACCCTGTCAGTTTCACAATCCAGCAAAAATTATGTTGTTACCCACTGGTGGGCCACAGACCCACCATTGGGAACTGGCACTTATAGACAGTTATATAGATACTAACAAGGCCTCTGTAAACTTGGCACTGTTTTCTTTCTTCACCAAGGAATTGTGTCTCTGAAGTCTGTATCCTTCATTGTTTTCAAATTAGTTAAGGTTTGAGCTTGTAGTCTCTGCAGACGAGTCGCTTTAATGCCTGGATGTTGGGACCAGCCTTCTTAAATGACTGCCTGAACAGAATGAGTGTGCTGAGTCATACACTTTTTTTTCTGCAGCCATTTTGTACAGTCAGCAGTTTATTGCAAAGCTTAAAGCACCAGCTTATCCATGTAAATTCAGCATAAAAACCAGCAGCTTGTACTGAAAGAACCACCACGTTTTTATTGCAGGTGCAAAGAGCTGATAAATGGGATGTTCACACAATAACCTACCCTAGAGTAATCATGGTTTAAGGATACATGGGTGTTTCTACAATGAGATGTTCAAAAATTCACCAAACTACAGCAAAAATGGCTGCATTGGTAGTGTCAATTGATCAGAAGGGGCAGGAAAGCAACAAAGACGCCTGAAAAATGAAGAACTGTATTGTGACAGGAGATCTGACAGGCTGGATCCTGCATTATTCACTTTGTTTGCTGATTTAGATTTCTGTCCTACCCTAGTGAATCTTCCTTGCACTCACAGAGCATTTTGTCTTGAGAATCATTCATTTTATTTTGAAAAGCTACGTTTCTAGACCTCATGGCGTGAAGAATTTAGGAGTGCTATTAGACTCTGTGTAAAGTGGTAAAATTTAATCAGAGATTAAAATGTATCTCTGTAATGCAAAAGATACATTGCACCTTGTTTTTTTTTCCTACAACAACTATTATTGCCTTGGGTTAAGGTTAGGGTATTAACCACTAAACGCTTCATCAAGCTCTGATTATTAGTTACTGCTTGTACATGGTAAGAGCAACCAACCGCACATTGCTCTTTGTGCTGCCTGCTGGTGCGCTGATGGTTCTGATGTAAAATCTTTTGATTATGTTCCTTTCTCCTTGGCTGCAATCTTTCCTTAGTATTTAGTGTTGGGGGCATATAGCACAAAAATGTGCCACAATTGTCCTTATGGGCCTTGGTGTTTGATTTTTGTCGATAAATCTGAGCATTTGTTGCATACCTGTGGCAAAGGCTACTTCTTTTGAGTAGATGATTGTCTGCATGCATAAGTGGAAGGCCAAGTGTTTTGATTCTACATGAAAATACAGTGAATTTTTAAGAGAGAAACACTACAGATCCCTCACTGCACATAAGGCTTTTTAAAAAGCATATTCTTATATGGCAGAATAACTTGTAAAATGAAAGCGAGGGGAGGCTATACATACTAAACATGATTGCAACTTTTTCTGCTCTAATCTGTTATTATTTGTATATCTACAGAACTGAGATTACCTTGTGTGTGCGTGCATGTGCAAGTGTGACTACAAGCATGAGTGTGTCCATGCATGTTGACCAGGGCTGCAGGATGGAATAGAGAAGTAATTTGCAATGAAGCCCCGGATACAGTGTTAATTAAATGGTATAGATAGTGGTGCAGGTTTAGAATGTATTTGTGCATTGTAATATTTTTTTTTTTTAAAGGGCAGTGGTTATTAAGATTTCCTACAGTATCTTGGACTCTGTGCGACCCTTCTTCCCCACAACCTCACAAACACAACCTAATGATCACATTTGCCATTTAGAAATTGAGGGATTTTCTACCTCCTCACGAACAACAACAACAAAACCCCAGAACAGATCAAATAGTAGGTTTTCAGTTCACAAAATTAGTGGACTCTGGAGAGCCAATTAACCACAACTCTCATCTCTTGGCCTTAGTTTAATGTCTTTATTGCCCATTCAGATTTTTTTTCTTCTCCCCTGCACAATCCAGAGAGGTGGTGTAATCGGCCTAATTTTGGGACCGTTATCGTGCTAATGTAGTCTTTACAATTACGCAGCAGGCCAGGTGGCAGGACGGCATGGCTCTGCCTCGCCAAGGTGCAAAACAAATTCAGCGTTCAATCAACCTGAGAGAAAAAGGACAATTCTCATTTGCATAAACATGTAGCCACGGAAACTGAAGGCACAGAGGTATAAGGAAAAGAGACCTATTTTACATGATGTGCATAGAATATTTGACAGTTTAGATTGGAGGCGTCATTGATGTGCGTAGGAATGGTACGGATGGTTGCCATGGTTATGGTTTTCCCTACTGGCAGTGCAAAGATTGGCAGGGATGGATGCAGGAGGAAAAAGAGACACACGTACACATACACACGCCTAAACCACTGCAACTCTCTGGCAGACTCCTTTCTTTTCTTGAAAAGCAATGTATCTTTTCTATGCTAATGACAGCTCATCTAGTATGCTGTGTAATCTAGCAACACTGATATTTCTATAATAAATCATTTATGTGTAATGTGTATTTATATACTGCATAAACATATATAAAGTATAATTTTATACATACATATTTTCATAAAGCGATGACATACACAGAGATAGTAAGTGAGCGGCAGATGCATAATATATAAGGAAACATGCTTATATTTAGTTTTAATTTGTTTCCCTGATTTGGTGTATAATGGAAACATGCGCATGCCAATATGTTTTCTTATTTGCATATGTGTGCATGGTAATAGAGAGAGAAACACACACACACATGCGCACCCGCTAAATGAACAGCAATCCATAACTCATTTATACTGGAGTCATCATGTTAGTTGATGAGATTGTGGAGGAGCAAAGAAGTTGTGTTTTGAGCTCTTAATAAGCAAGACACATGCTACAGAATGCAATCACCATTAAAGGAAATAACTTTCTAAGGTTAGTTTACGCTTATAATGTTTGTTTGTTTGTTTGTTTTTTTTTTAAACCCAAAATACTAAACTCTATTGTTAAAGAAGATTATCTGATTCCAGTCCAGAAGAAGGGTTTAAACATTTACTTTCTTCCAAATGAAAAGTCTGGAGGAAACACTGCAGCTGTTCATGTCATTAAAAGAACCAAGGATTTAACATCCTCATTTACAGCCCAGTGTATATAGATTGAAGTTGACTGAGTCCTTTTGAACGCAGTGGAACTAAACAATTTTTTTTTAAAAAAAATACATTGTTTAGTTGTGTCTACATATAAGAAGTCCCAATATTAAATTATGAACCCAACACAAAGGATCAAAACAACAACCTAAAACAAACGAAGTATCTGTCTTGGAAAACTCAGTATTCCTTTGTTACTGATATTTTTAAAAGCAAGCCAAAGCTCAAAGCCAAAGTTCCCCCAAGGCAATAAGGGGGATCCACATTCTCCTGGATTTGCATGTGCATCCATGTTGTGATGATAAACTTTGGACAGTCCTATCTGATTTTCTAGTACTGATGCAACCATGCCAATGGGATATATGGGCTGCATTCTGTGGTGGGAGGGAACCTTTTCAAGGTAAGGGAATGTTTATTTTCTTGTCTCCAGGCTGCATTGCAGCTGCATTGGTGCTGGAGAGTTGGGTAGGATTGGGCCTAAACCACACAGAATTTGCTGGATTTATCCTTTGATGTGAATAGGGAATCCATTAGTAGTTATCTGTAACTAGCTGGATTTATCTTTTGATGTGAATAGGGAGTCCATTAGTAGTTATCTGTAACTAGCTGCACAAGACCAGAGCAGGATAAGAACCATAAAACAATAGCGGGTAGAATGACTGAATTCTACCAATCAGCATAATAAGCATAGTGGGGAATAACAAGAGATGTCTGGGACTAGTCATGTTCCACTGACTAGACTTGGGAGGATGTTCCACTGTTCCTGTTTCGCATTGTGATAGCCTTTGAATAAGCCCAGAGTTGCCCTTCCATTGATCTGGCTCCCTTTTATGGCATGTATGAAGCTCTCAGCCACTGTTAATGGAAGTGGACAAGATTGTCCCTTCTATCCCACATATTGTGGAGGAATATTATTATGAAAAACAGTGGCTCTCACGGCAGCGCTAGTGCCTTTGGGCCAACGCTAACAGCTAGCGTTGGCCCAACAGAGGGCCTTGGACTGCGCCATAAGCCAAGCCACCTGACCTCATCCTGCATCCTGCGGGGTGTGTGTGTGTGTGTGTGTGTGTGTGTGTGTGTGTGTGTCCGTCCGTGTCCCAGATATCTCCAGATAAGGAATATTTCTTCCCTAGCCTGGGGCTAATCCGCCTTCACCCGAATGGATCTTCTTGGACATGTGCCAGCAATTTAGATCTGGGAAGGTTCATCAAAGCTGGGAAACAATTAGGAAATAGGTGGTGGTACTGCCACTGCTATCACACCATCCTGTCCTCGATCTGCCCTCCTTTCTGCCCCAATCTCCTCCCTATTCCAGCCCCTTCCTGCCTTGTTCTGCCCACCTTCTGACTTCCTCCCACCCTCTATGCTGACTTCCCAGCTCTGGGGGAAATGGGCTGACCACTGGTGCACCACCATGGTTGTTTGCTGGTTGGAGCAGCAATCCAGCTGCACAGAATGGTGCACTGCATTTTGCATTGTGAAGCCGGCAGTGTAATACCCTCATAGGAATGAATAAAATAAACAACTTTTTCATGTTCAAGTTCTGTCTACTGTGTCCTTCTTGCCAGGAACAAGATATAAAACATTTCTTAATTAAGGAACAAATTAAGGAAAACTTTGTTATCTTTACACAATTTTGAACTCTGATCCAAATTGTGCATTAAGAAGGAACTTTTTTTCTTGCGTTTTCCCATCTCCGTTAGGTTTTTCAAACTTCTAGACCCATATGCCCCCCGGGGGTGGGCAGTTCTTCCCTGGCTTTGTCCCATTCTGCATCTTGCACAGGATTAAAAGACTAGAGTGGGAGGGGGGGCGTAAGTATCTTTAAAAGCCAGTATGCTGTAACCAAATTCTTAATTCTGTAAGAACACAGCAGGGACATCCTCACTGTGTTGGTTAACCACCTTCAATATTTCAAGCTGTGAGTATAATTCTTCGCGTTCAGAAGAGAAATTCTGCAAAAATCGACTTGCGGACAAGCATACGCTTGCCTGAACTGCAGCCAAACCTTGGCATATATTATCATGCAGAGTCCCTTGAATGTTGTTCATTTTGAAGCCATCATAAATATGAAGTGACTTGTAGAAAATCAGGCATTGGAGATTCATTTAAATAGTGGGAGCAAACTTCTTCTTCCAGTTATACTGGTGAATTTACACAGACTACTCAAACTTCAAAACGTCTGCTGGTATTATTCAGATGCCCCATTACACAGTTACTTACCAGCATGGAATAATTCACACTGGCATGTAGTCATTTATGCAAGCAGTGGAGTGAGGGAGTCAGCTGTGGGCTTGTGAGCTCTTTCCCCTGCCCCCATTTAGATGCTTATTTACATATGAGCTGGCATATGAGAGCTGGCAGCAGGTCTCCAGGACCTCAGGAAGACATCTTTCCTCCTCCTGCTTTTCACTCAAAGCACTGGGATTGAAACTAGGACCCTGTGCATGCCTTGTAAGAGACTTGAAAATGCACCTACACATATCGATACCTACGTGCATAAGTCTTGCTCATGTTTCCATCTGCTGTGAAAATTGGGGTGGGTGCAGTGGCATTGCTAGGAGCAGTGGCACCCAGAGTGGAGATGACATCATGTGCCATGACATCATGTGATGTCATCACTTGACATCATGTGACTTTTGGGTTCTCCCAGAGGTGCCAATGTCTTAGAGGTCTAGCAGCCAACAACCATTCCTCTTCCTGTGGAGGCTCTCATTACGCGAGGGCTTTTAGCCAGCATTCTTAACTGTGAGGCTGTTGCAATGTGCTTTACAGCATGTTTGCAACAGCCTGTGGTCGCTGTGCTGGTGCTACACCTGATTAGAATTATGCCAAAAGTCACGTTCCAAGGTAAAATGTACCTAATCTTAATATGGAATGATTTGGAAAAAGACAATACTGTGCAGTCTTAGAATTTTTTTTAAGTCCACAGACATGTACTCTGTACATCTTGGTGGTACCTTGGCTTTGTTTCAGAGGTGGATGGAAGGAGATGGGGTGTGCCTGCATTCCTCCCCCCCCCCACTTTCTGAAAAACTAACCAGTGTTGCAAGTAATTCAGTTGACTTTTCTTCTGGCTTCAGGGTGTCAAAGATTCCATACCTCCTCACTTGTACTCATGGTAAAATCCACACATTTTCTTCTTTTGGGATAAGTCAATTTCATTTTTACTTTATAGCTATACCAGTGTTTTCCAAATTGTGGGTTAAGACCCAGAAGTGGGTCGTGAGCTGATCTTTGATGGGTCATGAAACGTTTTTGAAACATTAAAAGAAAAGAAAATATTTGCAGAAGAAAGGCATTAGCTGGAATGCCAACTTGTGGTATGAGCTCTGGTTAGTCTGGTTAGACTCCAGTTCAGTCTTCTGGGTATCCTGGAATAACTATAAAGGTTTTGGGGAATGGTCCTTCAGCTCCATTGTTAGGGAGGATCTAGTAGCAAATGTCTACATAACACATCTGATACGTAAGGTCTCTAATGGCCTTGAGAGCACAGGACCCTGATTATTAATATTTAATGATTTATTTAATTTTCATTAATACATAAAAATATTTCTTTCTATATCTTTTTTGTCTAGTGGGTCATGATAGATTGTCATTTTAAAAAGTGGGTCTGGTGCTAAAAGGTTTGGGAAACACTGGCTTTCCAGTGCTTGGGAAGTTTGGGAAGCACTTATGGTATAAGCCCAAGGTTCTTAAACTCCTTTGAGAAGTTTGAGAAGCGCAGTAAGTCCTTGTTGGGGATGGGGATGACAGCAAAGCGATCCCCAGGATTGCTGCACTGCCAGGGAAGGCTTCCCTTACCTTCCAGATGGAAGCACTAGCCTCCAGGGGTGTGGGGAGCAGGGCTCCCCAAGTCTAAGAATGTATTGAAATCGTGATTGCCACTCACTTCCAGTTTCCTATTGCAAAACTGGAAGTGGGCCGCGATCGTGGTTTTTTTAAATGTAATCTGAGGCTTGGGGAGCCCTGCGGGGGTGTCCACAGAGCTCCCCGGACCCCCCCCCATTGGAGGCTGGTGCTTCCATCTAGAAGGTAAAGGAAGCCCCCTTCTCCCCTGGCAGCAGCGCAATCCTGGGGATCACATCACTGTCTTCCCCCCCTTAAAGGGGCAGAAGCAGGGCTTTCCTGGCTGGGGCATCATGATGCCCCAGCTTGAAAAGCTCTGGGCTAAGCCAGTGCTTCCCAAACTTTTTTGCACCACCAAGGAATCGATCGTCCATTCTCTCCTCCTCCTACTACTGTAAAACAGTCTACACATCTCCAAACCACCTAGTAAAAAGAGACTCACTTTTATACAGTAAATACATATTTGAAACTGTCATGGGAATGCCCATTTATTTGGGTTCATGAATGCCTGTTTCATCCCAGCATAATTGGAAATTTATATAATTCAGATTTTGAAAATGTCAAATGTGTCACTTCGTGACTGACACTGAACTGTGTCACCCGGGATGACTCAAGCTGCAAGCTTCAATATGAACTTCCCTTTATCCATTCCTCTAGATAGGGCAGTGCCCTTCACCATTCAAATTAAAGCTGAACCCTGTGTTAGTGCACCTAAACCACTGTGCATCCATTTTTAATATTGTCGTGTAATTCAGCTTTGATGTTTCTAATATGTTTATCTCTATCTTTAATTTTACTTATTGATAATAGTAGGTCTGACTGATATGATTTACAGCTGAATTGGATGGCTTTTTTAAAAACATAAAGATAAGCTAGAAAATCAATTTTTATAAAGTCTGCAACTTGCTGATTTGCAAGTGAACTCAATTTTCAGTCTTTTTGTTGAGTCCCACGTAGTTTAACTGATATCATCTGATGAAAACCTGATCTGGTTCTGTTCTGTTCTGTTTTTAATATACACCATACTGTACTATGAAAGGATCACCAGTCTTGACATTTTTCAACCCATCCATCCTATAGACGAGTGCAAGTTCTGCCAATTGTATAAAAAATATGATTATCTTCATAAATGCAACACATCAGTAATTAGTATATAATACACTTGATTTGTTGGCATTTTGGGATAGGGTTCTACATTGTGATTCACAATGGATGAATTACCGAAACTGTCACTTGTGATCCTTAGAAACTGTTGTTTTAAAAGTGGGGCATGAGAAAGGAGGTACAATCTGCTGTTCAGAAAACCTGATGACTCCTGTTAAATTGTTGTGTACAGTGGTCCTGTTGTATCTACGGATTCACGACCTGCAGATTAAAGAATCTGCATGTTCTGAACCCATGGGGGAGGGTCCCACTTGGACCCTCCAAACATGACCGGAGCTGGGCTGTGGTTGGGTCTGGAGGGTTTTCTGAGGCCCAGAAAGGCTGCAGCCAACCAAACCCAGCCTCTGTGGGCCTGTTTCAATCAAAAAAAGCCACTTTTTTCCGGTTTTTCGACTAAACCGGAAGTGATGTTTATATGCCTTTAAAAGGCATTCTGAGGTCAGGATGCAGTCTTGGTCCATAAAGATTGGTGGAATATAGACAGCTCAAAATTCTATTTACAAGAACACTGTCTTCAGTTGTTGGGTGGGAAAAAATAACTAGCTTGTACTCCAACATAAGATAGGGCAGACCAGTGACTCATCAACCATTTTGTTGCCTTGTTTTGTTTTAGGGATGTGGTGGCGCAGCGGGTTAAACTGCTGCTGCTGGGCTTTCCGACCGGAAGGTTGGGAGTTCAAGACTGCGCGATGGAGTGAGCTCCCGTTGCTTGTCCCAGCTCCTGCCAACCTAGCAATCGAAAGCACCTAAATGCAAGTAGATAAATAGGGACCACTTCAGTGGGAAGGGAACAGCGTTCCGTGCGCTATGGCGTATAGTCATGCAGGCCACATGACAACAGAAGCTTGTCCTCGGACAAAATGCTGGGTCTACCGGCTTTGAAACGGAGATGAGCACCGCCCCCTACAGTCGGTCACGACTAGACCATTCAGTTGTGGGGAAACCTTTGTTTTAGGGATAGAAGAAAAAAGAGAGGGAGACTAATAGCCCGTTCCCTACCAGTCCATAGCATACAGCTGCACCAATGGAGCATGCATTGCATGCTGTGGTGGGAGATGATCAGGCAGCCAGCAAGAAGACAGTAAAAATATATTTTCCTTACCTCCTGGTAGGTCACCTCATTGGCAGCTCGTCTCCTTGGACCCAGGCCAACTATTTTGGGGGCATAAGTCAGAGCAGAGGAATAGGCAGGTCTGGGCTGGGAAAGGAGGCTAGGATCTGGTACATAGGACTACCACCAACATACTCCTCCTCCTGCCCTGGAACAGTCACGCAGTTTGGCAAACTCCCCACAACAACCCGCCCCTTCTGCCACTTTGCCTGGACCAACGGAGTGTCCAGGCAGTTCCAGTGCACACATGGAGCCTCCAACTGTTTCCACCGGCAGCTCTGTCACATGCAGTGGTGGACCAATGTTTGCACAATTGCTGGGGCACGTACAACAGCAGATCATGAAATCCACTGTCCTAAATGGCCCATAGGATTGGGCCATAAGGCTGCAATCCTATGCACGTCACCTAGAATTAAGCCCCATGGATAGAGGTGTGATTTTCAGTGCTAACAAAATGAGAACGCATAACACTGTTTTCTGCACTTCTCAGGATTGCCGCATGAGTGAGATAAGTATGAATCGGTGAGATAAAGGAAAATAAAGTTTGGTCATGCAGCTCTTTGGCTCAAACTTTATGTAAAAATCTGAAAACCTTCCATGTTAGAGAGAATGCTAGTTTTAAAGGGCTCTAACCTTGTGTATTTCATGTTTGTCACACAGGGCTATGTTGTACAGTACAAAAAAAAGTGAGGTAGTAAGGTCTTTCAGTGAGAAATGCAATAAGCCAAAACATGTCTGAGAACCCGATCCTACATCAGTCACTGAAAGCTGACAGTGGTACACTTTGGCTACTGTCCAACGCAGTTAATCTTGCCTAAGCCTATGGAACTCAACGATGGATTATGGCCAGTTGTGCTCGGCTATAGGCTTCTAAATTCAATATAAGCAGAACTGAAATAGAAAAAAAAAGACCTTAAAAGCTCTTACGTTTTGTCAAATACATAGCGTGATGGTCTTGGTCGGCAAATACAGTGAGGCCAAAAATCTGTGAAATGGGAGGGGTAACAAATAGTTTACAGCCCAATCCTAAACTCCAAATATGCCAGCCTACTGCCCACGTATGCTGTCCATGTATGGCAGCACAATGACAGCCCCATTGGAATAGAAGTACTCCCACCTGATGAGCGATTCACCATCATGGTGATTACACCTTTGTAAATGGAAACTTCCATGAACTGAAACATACTCTGTGATTCTTCCATTTCTGAAGAAAGCTTTGTTTGCAAAGGGAGCTCCTGACTGTCGAAATGCTAGTCGGGATGCCACACACTATGCCTTTCTTCTCTCTCATTTAAAGCTTCCCTTTCTTAAAGGTCCGGGAGGGGGGGAGGAGGGTTTCTACATGATGTTTTGGGTATACATGCTAACAGTGCCAACAAGGGGGAGAACTGGATCCCATAACCAGTGCCCATCAGTCTAGAAGGCGGCCCAGAGCCAGAATATGCCTCCAGACCTCAGAAACCCCCTGACACGACTGGAAGGTGCTTCTGGTTATGTCGGAGAGGTCAGGTGAGGCCCTCCACCCTGGGTTCAGAACCTGCGGTGAGTCAAATCCATGAATTCCAAACTAGCAGATAAAAAGGGCCCACCTGAACTAATTTAATACCTATGGCTTGGTAAACAGGATGAAGATGCCTATACCTATAAGATGAAATATCTCCTTCCTGTCCTAGTATAACTCCACCAGTGAAAATATACACCATAATTCAGTCCCAGGGAGTTCCTAAAGTATTTGGAAACTTGAGTGAACTTATAGAGTATAGTTTTGTCATGAACCACATTTGTAAGTTGGGATTTTGTATTCATGTACAAACAGAATATTTATAGCATGTAATTTATGCACAGCATGAAGAAGAAGAAAATGTCTCCAGAAAGGTGCAAAAACTGGAGAAGCCAAAGCTGTAGAAAGACATCCCATTGCTCCCCTTCAGTGCAAAAATGCAACAATCTAAGAGTGTAAAATGTACTTAGAATCATTGTATTAATCTGAAATTTTTACTGTGGATATTAGAGGGGTGATGCTTGTTCCCTGAATTCTCTTTTTCTTCCACATATTTTTAAGATAACCGCATTTGAGCACCCGCGATGCAAAGTTGACTGTTTTTTATGTCTATCCCTCTGCCACTTGAAGCGTTCAGAGTACAATCCTAAACTGGAATTAGGCCGGCATAAACTAAGCCAGCAAAGTCTGGCCAGCACAAGGGCCACCATAAAGCATGTTTGGACTACTCTCGGAGTCAGGGAGGATGGCTCACGTCTGTGGGATTACCTCTCTAACTCAGAGAATGGTCCAAACATACTTTACGGTGTCCCTTGTGCTGGCCAAACTTTGCTGACTTAGTTTATGCCGGCCTAACTGATGATTGCGCCCTCACTGTTGTTCCCCAAATCAGAATTCCAATGTTGGCATGTTTTGAAGGGTCCAAGACTAGACTTTGTAATTCTCTTGGATTGGAACCTCTTAGCAACAAGTGAAACCTGTAATCAGCTATGGAACATAATGTTGCATTTTTGCAACAATGGGAGGGTTTCAAAGCTGATTGATTCTACTCAAGCCGGTATGCCTCATCTCCTCTTGTTTTGGTTTCTGCTGGTTATTATTCACATATAACTTTGTCCGTTATCCATGCAGACTCAGTGAGCCAAAGGTGATGTTTCAGCCATTTTTAGTAACTAGGTGGTTTCTAGAGGTTTCAAAAGGTGGTAGAGAGCTCGGATTTTGAACCAGGACACTGAAATGAATCTGAACATCTCTCAGAGTGCAACCCTAATCTGGAGTTAGGCCAGCATAATTAGGCCAGAAACATTTGGCTGGCACAAGGGATACCGTAAAGTATGTTTGGACCATTCTCAGAGTCAGAGAGGCCAGCGCACAGATATGCACCATCCTCCCTGAATCTGAGAGTGGCTTATGGTGCTTTACAGTGGCCCTTGTGCCGACCAAACTTTGCTGGCCTAACTCCAGGTTAGGATTGTGCTCTCAGTGAAAGAAAGACACAGAGTTTCAATGAAGTGATTCTGGTTATGATTATCAGTATTTCAGCACCCTGAGATGCACCTCTCTGCATCAGCACCCCTTTCCATCAGCACTAGTACTTTGGATAGAGACAAGTGGTCTGATGGGCCAGTGGTGGTGCTGCACTTATTCCATGGGAGAAATTCTGTTTCTACTGAATGTGTCCAGCTATTTACAGGCTGCTTCAAAATCAAGGTAAGGAGGCACCCTTCCCCTCAGGAGGACGTCTGCCACACGCTGGGGATTCACATTTCAGTGAGGTACTGTAGCTCTCTGCAGAGCCTGCAAGACAAGCTGAGTTCGGCTGGCTGGAGCCAGCTCCATTTGAAAAACAGGGGTGTGTGTTTTTCTCATTAAAGGTTGTTCACATGTCAAGGAGGCACCTCCCTGCCCTGTTGCTCTGCTCTGCTAGACTTAACAACACGAAGGTTTTTTTTTAATTGAGATTTGTTTGGGATGCTGAGGTCAGGCTAGTTGTGCTCAGCTATAGGCTTCTAAATTCAATACAAGCAGAACTGAAATAGAAAAAAAAAGATTTTAAAAGCTCTGACATTGTGCCCGCTCTGCATCTCCCTTGCATCAGGCGAAGCCGGCCGGCACAAGGGAGGCACCATTTTGGAACGGGGGAGGGAGTGGGCGGGGGAGGGCGATTCCGGGTGGGGTGTGGGCAGGCGGTGGGCGGGCCAGCAGGTGTGCCGGCCCGTCTGGGAGGCAGGCCCAGCATTCGGCCATAAGGCCAAATCCTAAGTGCATCCAGGAGGCCACGCAGCCCCAATCTGGGTCATGCAGTCTCCTGAGATCTGTGCCTGCTGTTTAGGAGGCGCAGATCCGAGTGGCACACCGGGAATGCTGGAGCCTCCCCTCCGGTAAGGATGCGAGTGTGCCCTTGCCATGGGGAAGCTCCAGCCTCCCCAATACTGCTCTGGATTTGGCGCAGGTCCGCTAGCCTCGCTAATCCAGCGCAGTATAGGATTGCGCTCTCAATGCATCTTAGAATCATACAATTGGAAGGGACCTATAAGGTCACCTACCTCAGCCCCCTGCCTATAGCAGGAAATCCTCCTAGAGCATCTTCAGCAGCTGCCTGTTGAGCCTCTGCTTGAAGGTCTCCAGTGAGGGAGAATCTACCACCTCCCTCGGCAATCTGTTCCACTGTCGAACTGCCCTTACCGTCAGGAATTTCAGAAGAACAAGGAGACCGTTTCCTGAAGTTCTTCACGTGTTTGGCATCCCTCAGCATCTGCACCTCAGATAGAATGGTGTAGTAGAAATGGTGACAGGTGCAAAAGATGAACTGTCTTAACTGTTGAAGTGCCTCAGACCAAATCCCTTGGCCTGCACAGCTGACATGAGTATGAAGACCTCAATGTGCCTCAATAAAATAAGATTTCAGCCACACAAGTCCAAAACAAACATGTTTTTGTAGGCTGCAATCCGAAAGGCTTTCCTGGGAGTAAGGCTTATTGATCAGTGGGACCTACTTCTGGGTAGACAAGCATAGGAATGTGCTTTGATTCCTCTTTTGTGCATCTGTTATGCCCCAAGGTTAGTCCAAACAACATTCTTTGATAACTACAATGCAAGTCAGTGACAATCCTATTTCCCACACGACATTTTCCAGATATACATAGACACATATGGATTTTTTT
>JAJKFI010009161.1:0-28783 GCA_029204185.1 Lerista edwardsae
AGCATTCTTGTATATATCATCCTATGTCCCCTAAAAACCACACAACTGTTCTTTATATATTTATATTTATATTAATGAAAATTAAAATTGTGGGTATTCACGCACTGTTTTGCTCATAATCATGAATAGCCGAGTTAATGAAATGCTAGCATCTTCTCAGCAATCAATCAAAATTCAGCTTTAAACAGTCTTAAACACTTCTTAAGTAGAAGGGTGTTAATTCTATCATTAATATTTATGTATGTACCATCTTGAATTTAATGATTGGTGTTCCCTGAAGAAAAAACAACACCCTACCTTTATTTGATACATGGTTCTACTCTTCTGCCTTCTGCACAGGAGGAAATGTCTTTGCTTGGCCTGTGAGCATTATCACATTATATTTAGAATGCCTCAAGACTGTTATGTTACCTACCTTTCTGATCTGCAATCTTCCCATGTGCACATGGAACACAATCGTAGCAGCAAAATGGCTGCCCCTCCTTGGCTTTCCTGCTGTAACCTGGATGGCAGTAGTCATTACACACAGCAAGGGGCAGCACCTGTTCATGGGAGAGGAGAAACATGTGACTCCAGAGATGGACGAGGGCCCAAATGCACCGGGGGCAGGGCGAAGTAACCGCGCCCCCAGCGCGTTGCCCCACTCCCATGCATCTCCCTGCCACGCCTCCCTATGCCAGGAATAGCTCCATAATGGAGCGAAACAGAAGCGAGGGAGGCGGGCCAAAAAGTGCATGGGTTCTTCCGTGCAATGGCGCCTCACTGCTGCCAGTGCCCATGGCTCCCGCCACCCCTTGCTACACCCTTCCTCTGCCCCTGTGTGACTCTCATGTTGACAGCTAAGGGCTCCACAGAGTGATCACCAAAATGCCTTTTTTTTCTTGGGAAGGTCTTAGGTATCACTTAACAGAGAGGTCATCACTAGAATGATTTTGGATGCTCATCAAAGAGGAGGAAAATGTAGCTCCCAAGAAAAATGAACTGGAGTTGGCACCATGTTTCAGAGAAATGGTTTTTAAAGGGACAAAACAAAGTCCAAAATGATACCTCAGATGAAACCTTTGACACAGTGAACTCCTATTATCCCTCTCATTCCTCTATAGTATGGTTCCCAAACTGTGGGTTGGGACCCACCAGTGGGTCACAAGCCAATTACAGGTGGGTCTCAAAGCACCTAGAGCAGCCATATTGAAAATATGGGAAGATGGGATGCTGGAAAGGGAGAGGGTTGTGTGCAGTGGTGTCATCCAAATGATTTAGGAACAGGTACTCACTTTGGATTGGCACTTGTCGGGGTCCGCCCACCAGAAGTGACGTCATAGCCGGAAGTGATGTCATGACAAGGAGTGATGTCATGATTGTTGCCATGGATGTGATCATGTTTGTAATAACTTCAGCTTGTGGTTAGTGTTGATTTAACTTCTATTGCTTTGCTTTCTAGAGATGTGTATAGACATATTTTGCTTCAACTGTTCCCTGGTGAAATAGCAGGCTAGTCTGTAGTAGATTGTGAGCCCTTGTGGGACAGGGAGCCATTTAATTTTAATGTTAAATGCAAGGAGCCAGCAAGGAGCAAGAGGGGGAACAGGCGACCAAAAAAAGACCGTGTGGGGGCTGGGGCTGGGGGGAGGCTGCAGGAGGAACCGGGACACTGGATCTGCATGGCTGGAGGGAGCGGGAGCCCCAGGCAGCCTACCTTCTCACGCTTGCTGCCTTATTCCCGGGTCTCCCTCGCTGCTGCTGCTGCTGCTGCTGCTGCTGCCACCACTGCCACCTCCGGTCCTCTCGCTCCGCTGCTGCTGCTGCCGCCGCCGCCACCACGCTACCTGCCTGCTTGCCTCCTCACAGAAAGTGCAGGCAATGGCTGTGGGCGTGCAGTACGCATGCACAGCTGCTGAGCCAACCAGCCGACGGGGCCAGCTTTGAGTGGGCGGGGCCAGCTCAACTTCTAGGAACCGATACTCACGTAGTGGTGCATAGTGGACGCATGACATCACTGGTTGTGTGGTTCTTTTGCTTGTGTCAAGGCTTTAAATAGGCTTTTTTTCTCTCTGATTCAATTTGCTTTTGGAAAATGGCTGAGAAATAACCCAACCTATTACTGCATTCTCAGGAAAGCAGCAGGCTCTGTGGCATCACAATGGCGGCATCACTTCCAGCCATTACTTCACTTCCGGCGGGTCCCGGACAGATTGTCATTCTAACACGTGGGTCCTGGTACTAAAATGTTTGGGAACCACTGCTCTGTAGCAAAGTGAGGATCCATTCTGATAATGAATTCAGGACAACATTTATCTCTATTAATATACAACAATGGAGATTATTTCTGAAATTAGGAATGCTATGTTCCTTAAAAGTGAATAGTTTTTGTTGTTGTTGACTATAAGAACATAAGAACATAAGAATAGCCCTGCTGGATCAGGCCAAAGGCCCATCTAGTCCAGCTTCCTGTATCTCACAGTGGCCCACCAGATGCCCCAGGGAGGCATGAAACAACAAGATCCTGTTGCATCCTGTTGCCACTCCCTTGCACCCGGTACCAGTAGCCCACCACCTTTGTAAGGAGGTTGCACAATCCATCATTGCCTATAGCCCACGATGGACCTTTCCTCCAGAAATCTGTCCAATCCCCTCTTAAAGGCATCAAGACCAGATGCCATCACCACCTCCTGTGGCAAGGAGTTCCACAGATTAACTACCCGGTGGGTAAAAAAGTACTTCCTTTTATCTGTTTTAACTCTCCCAACCCTCAGTTTTAGTGGATGCCCCCTGGTTCTGGTGTTTTGAGAGAGGGAAAAGAACATCCCTCTATCGACTTTATCCCTTCCATGCATAATTTTGTATGTCTCAATCATGTCCCCCCCCCCAGGCGCCTTTTTTCTAGACTGAAGAGCCCCAAACGCTGCAGTCTTTCTTCATAAGGGAGGTGCCCCAGCCCCGTAATCATTTTCGTTGCTCTCTTCTGCACCTTTTCCAACTCCACTATGTCCTTTTTGAGATGCGGCGACCAGAACTGGACACAGTATTCCAGGTGTGGCCTTACCATCGATTTGTACAATGGCATGATAATGTTGGCTGTTTTATTCTCAACCCCTTTTTTAATGACCCCAAGCATGGAATTGGCCTTCTTAATTGCTGACGCACACTGGGTCGATACCTTCATTGAATTGTCCACCAGCACCCCGAGATCTCTCTCCTGAGTTGTCACAGACAGCTCAGAACCCATTAGCCTATAGGTAAAGTTTTGGTTTTTTGCCCCAACGTACATCACTTCCTTACTTCCTTACTTCCACACAGCAATTTGGAGGCCCAAGAATGATGCAAGGACAAAGGTGGTCTTTGTGACATATTTAGATGACAAATAGCACAATCCTAACCAACTTTCCAGCATAGGGGTAAGCGTAATGCAGCTCTAAGGTAAAGGAACAAATATTGAGCTTGAGCCGGCCTTCTTGTCTACTACTCCACTGCAGGATGCCGCAAATACCCCATTGACACAGCTATGTCAGTGCTAGAAAGTTTGTTAGGATGGGGCCCAAACCACAGAGAAAAAGGTCTGGGCATGGTAAACAGGAAACCTTAACCGGACCATAATTTAGAGCATGGGTCTCCAATCTTGGCCCATAGACCAGATCTGCAACACTAGAAGAATTATTTTGAGCACAGTGATGCAACAGCCTTCCATTCTGTCCTGCAGCCAGCAGTTATTGTTCCCAATCTTTGCAGACCCTCAGGTTAGGCAGTGGCATTACCTGGAAATTGCCGCAGAAGGCTCTGTGCCCGGTGAGGATCTGCAAAGTTTGAGCAGAAAAGCTGCAGGGCAAAATGGTAGGGCTGGGCAATTCTGGAAAAAACATATTTCTGTGTAGTTTGCATGTCATAATGGGAGTTGAATCGCACCTGGTTAAACATGAGGTGCCATGTGATGGCCTCATCATTAATGGAAAACTCTTTGCCAGGTGCAGCCTGTGGCGCCATCTGTCCTACTTTCACTTTGCGGAAGGTTTGGTTGGGGAAAGTGACCCAGTTGATGATATCAAATCCACCAACCAATTCACCATTCTCATTAAAGAAGATGCTGTCCCCGGCGCTGCTGTTAAATGAGATGCTCCTCAGGAGAAAGTGAAGCTAGATTGATATACAAAAAGACACATTTTAGAAAGTGGAGGAGAGGCAACACCCTTGTTTTCCCCTCCCACCCTTGAACTGTAGCAGTCTAGCTTCCTCCTTGCCCTGAATAGCTCTAATCCTCCCCTGTTTAACCCCCCTACACACACACACACACACACACACACACACACATCTATTGTACCTGCTCTGATGGGGCCTCTGCAAACCACTGCCATGCACATAGGGACAGAACCATCACAGGCTCCAATGGTGCCTAGGGTGGGGCAATATAGTGACACCTCATCACGCCCCTAGCACCACTTCCTCACCCCCTATGCTGCCCTGCCACACACCCCAGTGTCCATAATTGTTTGATTTAGGAGCGATTCTGGATTCAAGGGTAGGGGGGCAGGCGACACAGCACAGCAGCCTGGGTGCCTCTCCACAAACGTTGCACCTCTGCACAGGGCCTCAAACCTTTCCTACTAGCTGCACTGGCATGCACAACAGTAGCACAGCTTTCGCACTCTTTGCCAGGGAACAATATTTCTCAGCCATTGTGTCAGATGGTGAGATATACCACCATAAGCCCTGGAGATGACTGGTTCATCCGCAGCTTATAACTCTAACCACATTCCTGCATTCTTGAGTTGGGAAAAGTACCTTTTCAAATGCAGAAGGACAGGTTTCACACAGACAATGGTCTTCACCGAGCTTAACTTACAAATGTCCCAAGGGGGGCTAGGATTGGGAGACCACCAGTGCTGCCCAACCCACCCCCTTACTGGGCAATGATGCAATGGGAAGAGAAGTCTTGTGCATGGAAGACAGGGACAAAACAAAGAGAATGGAATATGGTGCATAGTTCTTGATCTGGTGGTGTGATCCCTGCATGAAGTCGTAACATGATACAAAATAGTTGTGAAATATTACCTGCCAGGCTTGTACTTTCAGTTGATCCCGCCTACATCTGCCATTCATTGCAAGGAGCTTTGACTTGGACAAGTGCATCTTATCTAAGGCATGTGCAATGGCATAGACTGCATTGTAGATGCTGTAGCTTTTACCCATCATACTCATTTCAAACAGAGTTCCAGGGAGAGTCTCCATCTTCTCTTGGCCAGTGCACATTTGAGTACTCTTTTTGCCTTGAGAAACATCTGGAAATGAGCAGATGAAAGCCTGTTCCCAGAAGATCCTGAGAAAACCATCTCCTTTGGGAGAGTCAGGATGGAGGCTCTGAAGGAATTGGGTAAACCCTGGAACTTCATTGGCGTGAACTGCAAATGACAAGGCACCATCAAATATCTGTATATCATTAGCCCTGTGGACCGTCTCAGCTGCAAAAATCCACTGGGCAGTCATTACCCACACCTTCCCAATAGAAAACTTTGTAATACCTTCAAATAAGGAATAGAAATAGATCAACCATATCAAACCTACTGTGGTCTGATGACTTGCATTTACAACATACACTTTGACTTTGGAGCTCATGATTGAAACAGCCTGAGCCCGGAGGGATTCAAATGAAGTCAGTATGTCTATAGCTTGAGATATAGCTGGTGTTTTTTCATTGAGAGCAGAACAAATGCCGTTCTGGGCAAGCATGGACAGCAGCGTCTGCAGGAACTTTTCTCCATTCTCATCATCTGCTGTGATGAGCCCCACCCACGTCCACTGGAAATGCTGAAGCAACTTTACAATCCCTCTGTACTGACGTGCTTCATTGGGGACCATCCGGTAGAAGGAAGGGAGCTGGATTTTAACATCCGTCACTGGAGCTAAAACACAATAAGCAATCTAAGCAAAAGAAGAAGAAACACACACAAAAACAAGAGACAGAATTAATATTGCATTATGATTGTCCCAACCATATGCTGCTCTAAAGCGCTTGAGTTTAAGACATGAAAATTTGAAAGAATGCTCTAATCCTATGGCATTAGCTTTGACCGCAGGAACCCCACTCCATCTCTTCAGTATCACCCAACTCATTTTTTAGTTTGTTTTTTAAAAAATACCGGGCAACCATGGTACAATCTTGCATTGTACCATTGAAAGATACACATAGCACTTCTTACACAGACCACAATCCTAACCTGGAGTTAGGCCGGCACAGTTAGGCCAACAAAGTTTGGCCAGCACAAGGGCCACCGTAAAGCCTGTTTGGACCACTCTCAGAGTCAGCGAGGATGGTGCACATCTGTGTACTGGCCTCTCTGACTCAAAGAGTGGTCCAAATATTCTTTACGGTGTCCCTTGCACTGCCCAAACTTTGCTGACCGAACTGTGTCGGCCAAAGTCTAGGTTAGGATTGCTCTCACACTATGTCAACTTTCAGGTGCTTTCGGAACTCTAACAGTGCTCCTTGCTCCATATACACGGAAGCAAAGGATGCTTCCTGTTCAAGCATACCAATAATTAAGATGTAAACAAACCAACAAACATTATTTCAGCTGGAAAAGCATCACCACCCACACAGCCATTCTACCTGTGGAATCTTGTAGATGCCTAAGACAGTAGCCATGTGACGGGAGATTTCCGAGTCATGACCTCCAATGATAGCAACCAAATGCTTCTGCTTGTCACATTTGAAGTTGGGGACAACCCTTTTCCAGCTGGAAAGAAGCTTCAGCGTGTTTTGAAAAGTCATTCGTTCACTCACGTAACTGTTATAAATTTGGAATCCCAGGCTGACATTAGGTAATATCTGCTCGTTGTCATTTATCTCATTAACTGCAAATACCAAAGACAGGACACGCTGGTAGCCTTTGGGCTTTCCACTGGAGGGAGAATTAAATTATGTGTAAGATATTGTTGGAGAGCATGACAATGGATCACTTTCCGGTAAGGTGAAATGTTAGTATGTGCACACTGTTTTAAAAAACAAGATATAATTTTGGCAGAGAATACAAGGAATGCTGCAAGAAATATTAAATTTCAATATTCCACTCAAACCAGAAATATTTTTATTAAATATTTTAACAGAAATTCAAGATATAAATATGAAACATATTGTTATTCATGTAACAACGGCGGCTAGATTACTATTTGCACAGAAATGGAAAGATGACGAAACCCGAAATATGGAACAAATAATAGGGAAAATTTATGAAGTGGCAGAGATGGACATTTTAACAGAAAGATTAAGAGAGGGCAAGATTAATAAGATTAAACAATACTGGAAAATGTTTTATGATTGGATAGATATGCAATGTTGAATGGTAAAGTAATAAAAGATTAGTACTGATTACATAGTTCAACGTTGAATATTAAGATATTTCATAATTTATAAGTAAAGAAGATTTTGGATATATTGAGTATGAAATAGATAAACTTAGAAATGATATTTTTAATTGGATTGATGATATTTTTAAGAAATTATGATGCATTGCAAGGTACTTACCTAATGTGTTTACCTTTGTTTAACCCATTCCTTTGTTTTCTGTAACCCTATCCCATCACTTTTCTTAAAAATTAATCAAAACAATTAAAAAAATAAAAAACAAGATATAAGTAATTTAAGTAGCTTTTTTAAAAAAATCAAGTGAATATGATTCCTGCATCAGTTATATGTCTTTCCTCCATTTCTTTTCCCAAATCTATAAAAGAAAGAATGCAGTCTTTGATTTCTTTCTACTGTTTTTTATGCTTTAGTATAAAATGTTAGAACTAACGTTTTGTTTTGATATTTTTGTATTGTTGTGATACATGGTACATTTATCATGAGCTTTGTAAGCCACCTTGGGCATTGGCATAAAAAGGCAGGATGTAAATTTCTCAAATAAATACATAAATTCTTCTAGGTAACATGAAGCAGAGCAAAGACTGATATAATAGAGTTTTGTCAGGAGAACACATTAGTCATAGCAAACACCCTTTTCCAGCAACACAAATGGCAACTGTACACATGGACTTCACCAGATGTTCTACACCTAAATCAGATTGATTACATTCTTTACAGCCAAAGGTAGAGAAGTTCTACACAGGCAGTAAAAAACAAGACCTGGAGCTGACTGTGGCTCAGATCATGAGCTTCTTATTGCAAAATTCAGGCTTAAACTTAAAAAAGTAGGGAAAACCACTAGGCCCTCCACGTATGCCCTAATTCAGACCCCATATGAATATACAATGTAGGTGACAAATAGATTTAGGGGCTTAGATTTGGTAGACAGAATGCTTGAAGAACTTTGGATGAAGGTCTGTAACATTGTACAGGAGGCAGCCACTAAAACCATCCCAAAGAGAAAGAAATGCAAGAAGGCAAAGTGGCTATCTGACGAGGCTTTACGAATAGCTGAGGAAAGAAGGGAAGCAAAAAGCAAGGGAGAAAGAGAAAGATATATGCAACTGAATGCAGATTTCCAGAGATTAGCAAGGAGAGATACGAAGCAATGCAAAGAAAGAGAGGAAAACAAAAGAATGGGAAAGATTAGAGATCTTTTCAAGAAAATTGGAGATATCAAAGGACAATTTCATGCTAAGGTAGACACAATAAAGAACAAGAACGGCAAGGATCTAACAGAAGCAGATGAGATTAAGAAGACATGGCAAGCATACACAGAGGAACTATAAAAGGCCGATCTAAATGTTCCTGATAACCACAATGGTGTGGTCACTGAGCTCTAACCTGACATCCTGGAGTGTGAAATCAAGTGGGCTTTAGTAAGGATCACTAATAACAAAGCTAGTGGAGGTGACAGCATTCTAGCTGAGTTACTTAAAAGCTAATCTTAAAAGCTAATCTTAAAAGGTGATGCTGTCAAAGTCCTGCACTCCTTTTGCCAGCAAGCTTGGAAAACCCAGCAATGGCCACAAGACTGGAAAAGATCAGTTTACATTCCAATCCCAAAGAAGGGCAATGCCAAAGGTTGCTCGAACTACCGCACCATTGCACTCATTTCACATGCTAGCAAGGTGATGCTCAAAATCCTACAAGCTAGGCTTCAGCAGTATGTGACTCGAGAACTACCAGATGTACAAGCTGGTTTCCGAAGAGGCAGAAGAACTAGAGATCAAATTGCCAACATTCGCTGGATCATGGAGAAAGCCAGAGAGTTCCAGAAAAACATCTACTTCTGCTTCATTCACTATGCTAAAGGCTTTGATTGTGTGGATCACAACAAACTGTGGCAAGTTCTTGTAGAGATGGGAGTACCAGAGCACCTCATCTGTCTTCTGAGAAACCGAATGTGGGTCTGGAAGCAACAGTTAGAACTGGACATGGAACAACCGATTGGTTTCAAATTGGGAAAGGAGTACGACAAGGCTATATACTGTCACCATGCTTATTTAAATTATATGCAGAATACATCATGAGAAAGGCTGGGCTGGATGAGTCACAAGCTGGAATCATGATTGCTGGGAGAAATATCAATAACCTCAGATACGCAGACGATACCACTCTAATGGCAGAAAGTGAGGAAGACCTAAAGAACCTTCTGATGAGGGTGAAAGAGGAAAGTGCCAAAATTGGCTTGAAGCTCAACATTAAAAAAGAAAACCCTAAGATCAGTGCAACCACTCCCATCACTTCCTGGCAAAAAGAAGGGGAAGAAATGGAAGCAGTGACAGAGTTTATTTTCCTGGGCTCCAAGATCACCACAGATGGTGATTGCAACCATGAAATTAAAAGACGTTTACTTCTTGGGAGGAAAGCTATGACGAACCTAGACAACTTAATAAAAAGCCGAGATATCACCCTGCCAACAAAGGTTCGCATAGTCAAGGCTATGGCTTTCCCAATAGCAATGTATGGCTGTGAGAGCTGGACCATAAGAAAGGAGGAGCGCCGAAGAATAGATGCTTTTGAATTATGGTGCTGGGGAAGACCCTTGAGAGTCCCCTGGACTGCAAGGAGATCCAATCGGTCAATCCTCCAGGAAGTCAAGCCTGATTGCTCCCTGGAAGGACAAATCCTGAAGCTGAAGCTCCAATACTTTGGCCACCTCATGAGAAGAGAGGACTCTTTAGAAAAGACCCTCATGCTGGGAAAGATGGAAGGCAAAAGGAGAAGGGGGTGGCAGAGGATGAGATGGTTAGATAATGTCACCGAAGTGATGAACATGAAATTGGGCGAACTCTGGAAGGTAGTGGAGGACAGGGAGGCCTGGTCCATGGGGTTCATGGGGTCCATGGTCCATGGGGTCGCGAAGAGTCGGACACGACTTAGTGACTGAAGAACAACAACATGCAAAAAAAATTGAGAGGGAGAACCTGCTGTTGTTTCCATCACAAATCTGAAATGTCTGCTATTTGTGTTGAAATCCTGATCTGGTGCACATCACGGTGGGAAGGAAATGGTTTCCTTACATAAATTCATTGACAATCCTTGTGTTTGGGTCATCAGTAAAAGACACTTCATCAAATATGGAGCCGAACAGTGTAACAATCGCTCCAATGATTACGTCTCCTGCCTTGTAATACTCATGGGGCATCTGGAAGGGGTTGATCCTGGCACACATCCTAGGGTGTGCCTGGCTTTCAAACTGAGGAAACCACAGTAGGAGTAGCAGAACAAGGAGCATCCCTGCCATCTCAGGGTCCGTTGTCATTGAGACTAGTCAATTTCACGCTCCCTTTCAGTATCTGCTACATCCTTCCATGTCCATGGATTGTTTCATTGAAGCGGAAATGATTTGTGCAGTTCTGGTGTGGCCACATCACTTCCACCTCCAAAATCACAGGGATATTTTATATCAGCTTTCACTCTGTGTAATAGTATACCACACATTGCCTCCATAATTTCAGGCTGGACTCTGAGGATGTAGGATGACTCCTCACAATTGGAGTTAATTACAGTACAGGTTTCTGCATTATGTCGCTGGGGTATTGAGTAGGAAGCAGAATAGAAAGGAAAACATCTTTGTGAGATCTCACAAATCCATATTGACACATGAGCCCCCAAAGAGCCAGAGAGAGGAATGGGAGAATTATAGTAGGATGATACAACAGGGACAGAATTGGACCTCACATACTTGATCTGGCCCTTCTATGACTCCATGTTCTTCTTCTCTTGCCTCAGGAAGAGTAGCGCAATGTGTTTACAATGGAGTCAGCCAAAACAGGATAACAATTCAACCAATCAGTGTATGCATCTAAGAGCACAATCCTAACCTGGAGTTAGGCCAGCATAAGTCCCTTGTGCAGGCCTAGGATTGTCGAAAACGTCCCATAAAGTGCATTTCCACCGCTCTTGGAGCCAGAGAGGCAGGCACACAGAAGTGCGGCCTCCTCCTTGCTCCAAGAGTGGTCCAAAGCCACTTGACGGTGTGTTTGCTACACTCCTGGGCCAGCAGAAGTCCCTTGTGTAACCTAACTCCAAGGTAGGATTGTGCCCTTTGAAATATAACTCATTTCTTGAATACCTTTTGGTGTATTCAAAATACTCCCTCCTATACTGACCCTCATATATGGTCAGTTTTATAAACTGTTGCTACAAGTTGATGAAACATACTCTCCCTCTCCCTCCCTCCCTCCCTCTCTCTCTCTCTCTCTCTCTCTCTCTCTCTCACACACACACACACACACACACACACACACACACACAGAGAGAGAGAGAGAGAGAGAGAGAGAGAGAGAGAGAGGTACCCTAATTTTGGCATTGTATCTCTAGTCTCTAACAAACACGCTCCTTGGATAAGTCATATCTGCCGTGAAGGCCTGCAGAGGGGAAATCATGACCTTCTTAAAGCCTTCCCTTATTGAGCCACATAGAATGGGAGGGCTTTCTGGAGTTATCATAGGGTAGGTGCCTGAGAAAATGTTGTGTGTTGTGTGATGAAGTGTGGAGCTTCCGTAGGCTGAGAAGGTGGTCCGGAGCACATCTGCCCAGCAGTACCTCCCAGTGTGCCCAGTCCAGTTGCTTGGGCCCTGTATGCAGGTTTGTGGCCTTGCAACCAGAGTGAGTCCTCAGAGTGAGTCCTCTTCCCTGACATGCAAGCTGAGAAAGGTGTGAAGCCTTCAGTCTGAATCCAAGCGTGGCCCCTCCCCTGGTGCTCTTGGGTGGGGGAGATGTCTGGGGCACCTTGGTAGTTGAATGTTCACCCCAGCATATTTTTGCCCTTGGGGTTTTTATCCCTCACTATGTGGGACCCAGTTTTAGGGGGACTGGGATGCCTACATGAATGAGTTCGAGGGTAGGAGGGAGGCAGGGAGCGATGGAATGGGGTGAAACCGCAAGGTGATGGTGGCATGGGAAGGGGGTACGTTTGGTGGCTGGGACACCAACTTCTTCCCAGGCGTGATCCACCTTCATGGATCCAGGCAATGATTTATCTGGTACAGGTATAAGGTGACCAACCAGGTCAGTATGACTTACTGCGCAGCTAGGGCAGAGGTTCCCAAACTGTGCGTCGGGACCCACCAGTGAGTGGCAAGCCAATTTCAGTGGGTTGTGAAGCACCTGGAGCCGCCATATTGAAAATATGGGATGATGGGAAGGGGGAAGGAAGGCTGGGTGGTGGTTTTGCTTGTGTCAAGGTTGTAAATAGACAACCTCTCTCCACTTTCTTCTTTCTGATTCATTGTGAATAGTGTCCTTGCAACTACAGCTGTTGTTACTCTGCTCTAGGGATGCCTGGAGTTCTAATGCTTACAGAGCAACACACAATTTGGCTAGGGTTTTAAAGCCTGATTTTTGCTCCTTTTTTTAACTCATGGGCAATAAAAACAGCCATCACATTGTAATAATGCATGGAATTTATCTAATGTATATTTCCCATTTGCAATGCTTAACTTAACATGACGCTGTTCATGTTACTTCAAAAAGCAACCAAGTGTGTACATTATACCCAGTACAGACCATAGGCGTACTGTTAGCACTTCTGCCAGTATCAGATACCTCTTCTCATCTGGAGTTGCTACTACTGAAAGTTAAGCAAAACTGTCATAGTTAACTCATCAGGGTTAACTCTTCTGAGGTTCAATATTAAACTCTCTCCACTTGATATCTGTAACTCCAGAAAAATGTCGCCCTCCTTATGAGGACATCTGTAAGCAGATTGACACAAAAATCGTATTGTACCAGTGGTCCATCATATTATACCATTAGACCAGTGTTGTCAACCAGCCGGTACGTGCAGGTACGCGTGTACCTGTTTCTGGATGAGCTGGCCCCACCCACTGGAAGCTGGCCCGCCCACGGCTTGCGCAACCACGTGGGCGCCCGGGCCAGGCCCGCCGGCAAACTTCTTCCCGCCCACCCGGCGCTGTATCGGGTGCCCACGTGGTTGCGCAACCACGTGGGCGGCCGGTCTAGTGCCGGGCTCGCCGGCAAGGGGGACTGGTGTGGACCGGTGAGAAGGTGTCTCAGGGCATGTGTGGAGTGCTTGCCATTCTCAGTGGGGTAAGTGTAGGGCCACATGAGAACTGAAATTCCAGCCACCTGGGTCACAAGCAATTTAATTGGAAATGCTCAAAACGATCCCACAGGAGGAAGCCAGCCTTTACCACCAGGAAATATCCCAATTCAAGAAGCAGCAGCTAGATCGGATCATGGCCAGACTCCTCCTTAACCACTTGTGCCTCAAAATTACACTGTAATGGGGGGAGGAAACGGGTCAGAGACTTAAAACCATTTGGGAAATTAGATTCAGCAAGTTCACTTACATCTCTTTCATTTCAAATCAGCGGGATTCACATCAAACTTCCAATTCAATGTTAAGATTGTCAAAGAAACAAATGATGCAATTTGGGTTGATAAAGTTGTAGATCTGAGGTATGGAATATATTTTAGTTTTGTTACTAGACAAAAAAGGTCAGCAGGATATAATTTGACTTTCCTGCATGAAACCTTCCGTTGCCATGTGATTTGAGTGCCTCAGCTGTCATTTGTCCCTTAGAAAAGTCTGTCCCAACTCACTGTCTCAGCTGAAATGTGTTTTTATCATTACATCCTCCAGATAACAAATTGATGAGGGAAACGTTAAAGGATAGCAATACCTTGGTTGCAATTTTTGTAAATGCTTATTATGTCGATAGCCCCAACTGTCTGGTGGGTATCATGTGGGAGTTTGTGCTATAGAAATTTTCTGGTCAGGTCTGAACAAGTGGTTCAAACCATTGGCATATGAAAATATTTTTGTTCTAACAGTGCTAGCAGGGGAATGTGAGGGCTGTGAACTAAAAGAGTGAGTTTTTTGTTGCTATTTTCTGACAATCCTTTTGAGACCAAATGAAAAGAGACCACCTGTGATTTGGTTTCATGAAATCCTGCACAGTTTTCAAAAGTATAAATGCAACTGAGAGTTATGGGAAATGGTGACTATTTCTCCTGTTTGCAGATGCCAATATAAAAAGCTTTCAGTAGAAATACTTGAATTGCATTGATTTAGCCATCTTCTATTGTTGCTATCTGAATGCAGTGTGCCAGCTGGTACCTCTCCTGTAAGTCAAGCCCCCCAAAAGATACTTCAGTCCTTCCTCCTTTCATAATACACCATTCACAGCTCTGTGAACTATGAAAGTCTGTAAGTGCAGCGGGGCTCAGGGACCTCATTTCCTGCCATGGCCTCACTTCCTGTCATGACATCACTTCCGGCTTATTATGTCACTTCCGGTTTATGATGTCACTTCCGGTGGGCGGACCCCGACAAGTGCCAATCAAAAGTGAGTACCTGTTTCTAAATCATTTGAATGACACCACTGCATTAGACCTAAGTCAAAGTCCTACTCGGACTTGGAAGACACTGTAAGTGCTTTCAGGGGTGGGGTGGAGGTTGGAGGGGGAGGACCTGGCAGCACTGCAGCAATCTCAGCACCGCGGGCATTTCGGAGCAAGTGCCTTACATGGATGGCTTCCTTCGGGGTTGCAGAAGAGTTGGGGAGGCCTGCTGCCACCTCCATAGCCCTCCCTGATGTTAAAATAGCTCCATTGCATGTTCAAAACTAACTTCCAGTTCTGATGCTAAACAGGAAGTAAGCACCCACCTTGCAACGGAGCTATCTTTAGCATTCGGGACACTCACGGAAGTGGAAGTGGGGCCCCCAACCCTTCTGCACCCCACAAGGACCCCATCCAGGTGGGGCATTTGCCCCTAAATTTACCCATTTGCGCCGCAATTGCTGTGGTGCCATTGGCAGTCATTTCTGGGACCATTCCCCTTAAAGGGAAATGGCCCCTTCCTGCTCCTTATGGTGGGTCGTTTGAAGAGCAGTACATTAGACAATTCGCCATAGAAGGTAGGTATAAACTGGAGAAAATAGTGACTGTGACTATGCCTTCAATAGTCAGCTTCCAGTTTAACATCACAATTTAAATAGTGTAGGAGGCACTTGAAATAGGCACTGCCTATTGTATATGTCTGTTCAGACTTCTTGTCTATATTCTATTCTACATAGACTGTATATGTCAATTCAGAATGAATTACCAATGTTTTTAATGAGCTTTTTGCTCTGGTATGGACCTTTAGGTCTATATCACGGTCTTTTCATTAGTTGGTCCTTGCTGTTCAGCTCTGGTCTCAAGATAATGATGTAGCATTTGGGGGAAAAGATGCAACAGAGTAACCCAGCACTGGAGGCCAAGATGGAGAAGATCTCCACAGCCACCACATACTTGCCTTTGGTGCTCAGGTAAGATGGAACAAAAGTCAACCAAACACTGCAAAACACCAGCATGCTGAAAGTGATGAATTTGGCTTCGTTGAAAGTGTCTGGCAACTTCCTGGCTAGGAAAGCCACAGAGAAGCTGACAATGGCCAAAAGTCCCAGGTAGCCCAGGACACAATAGAACATAGTGACTGATCCTTCATTGCACTCCACAATGGTTTCTTCCGCCAGAGAGTGCCTGTCCAGGTCAGGGAATGGCGGAGCAACAAAAAGCCACACTGCACAAATGCAGGCTTGAATCAGGAAGCAGCCAAGAAGAACAGAGTATGTCAGTCTTTTCCCCACCCATTTCCTCACTGTCGATCCTGGCTTGGTGGCCATGAAAGCCAGAACCACAGTGATGGTTTTAGCCAAGACACAGGAAACGGCAACTGAGAAGATTAGTCCAAAGGAAGTTTGGCGTAAATAACAAGCCATGTTGTGAGGCCGTCCAATGAAGAGCAAGGAGCAGAGGAAGCAAAGCACTAAGGAGATGAGGAGAGAGTAGGTGAGGTCCCGGTTGTTGGCTTTGACTATGGGAGTATTCTGATGCTTGATGAAAATCCCCAGCACCAAAGTGGTGAGCAGAGAAAAAGAGAGAGCTAAGGAAACCAAAATCATTCCTAAAGTCTCTGAGAAGGAGAGGAAGGTGAAGCGCTTGGGAAGGCACTGATCTCTGTTCTTGTTTGGAAATTGATCTTCTGGGCATTTCCAACAGTCATCCATATCTGAAAAACAAATGAGATTATATATCTTACTTTCAGGGTTCTGGCATGCATCATGGAGTTCCCATGAAATCAGGGTCTCTACCGCCGCTGCTGGTATTCTGTTCAAACTCTTTTCGAAAATATATTCCACTCTATAAAGTCCAACAGAACTTTTCCCTTTGCTGTGTTATGTACAGTGGTGTTCGTGCCCTGCTTCTGTGAGGCAAGGCAGGACATTCTCGGCACTCGCTTAATTCTGGCTCTTCTAGGGGTGGAGCTGCTTCAGTGGTGGGCAGTGGTTTTGGGTCTCCCTGTCAGTGTCTTCAGTGGGCTGATCCCCAAACACCCTCCCATACTGGGCCATCAGGAATTAGTTGGTTGCATCTGGAACTGCGTAGGAATTTTTTGCTGTCTCCCTTGTTGTCCTCAGTGGAGAGGTTTTCACCCACCCCACAATGTTTTCTTAGGGGCTACAAAGGAGGCTGACTCGTGAGTCAGGAGCCTTGATGGCAAAATCACCCTCAGAGCATTTGAGGAGAGGTGGTGCAATCCAGTGTCCTTGACCCTTCAGAGTAGGATGAGCCCCAAATATTTATATGCTTGAACTTGCTGATAAGAATGAGGACCAATTGGATCCCCCACAAGAAATCTGTCATTTCTTCTACATCACTTTCATTACACTTCTGGTAATCAGTACGTTCCTGCAGCCCTCCTCATTTTCCAAACGAAAATTCTTTCTCGCTTACTTTATGGGACCCCCATTTGGATACAGGCTGCAAATCAGGATCTCAACCAAATTGCAGCCTCCTTCCTTAGGAGAATACTTTCTACAATTCTCATGAACTAGGGATCCACCTCCCTTCTACTACAGCTTGGTCCCTTGCTTTTAAATTTTGGCTTTGACTGTTTCTAAACAGCCATCCTGGTTTCTTACTATACAACCTCTTAAAGGACTCTTATTCTTCTAAGTGGCTTAGATTGCTTGATACCAAACTTTCATCTCTAGATCTGACCCTTGAATCCCTTGTGGATACTGGGCTACAAAGGGCCCATTCCATAATCAAGTCCAAGCTTTGGCAACCTGAATTTAATCATCTTAGTGCAAATCTCAACCCTACCTGTTCTCCTCAATTCTTTGGTCTTTCTCCTTCCCTTGGTCGCCCATTCAATTATTTTAGTTCATTAACTAATCCTAGTATGAGAAGAGACTTTTTGCTCGCTTCAATATCTTTCCTTCTGCAGTTCATGCAGGCCGCTTTTCCAACACTCCTCATGATAAAAGGCTCTGCCTCTTTTGCCATTTGGCCCCAGATACATTGACTCATCTTTTTTTTCAATGTCCAGCCCTTCCACATCTTCGTAGAATCTCTCTTGAACCCTGGTTGTCTTCTTTTTCCCATTATTTTGACGATCCTCTTCCTATTTTCCTGAGTGACGGTTGTGTCTCCCTCACAGTATCTGTTGTGGGTTTTTTATCTGCAATCCTTAAACTAACCCCCTCGTTTTAATCTCCCTACCTCTCTTCTTTTCTATTCCTTTCTATTCTTTTTAAGTTTTATTTTACCCCGTTGCAAATAGTACCTTGTTGTGTTGTATTGCTTTATATTTATGTATGCCAATAAAGGTTATGGAAATGGAATGGACCCTTCAGGGTAGGTGTGAAGCAATGTTCTTCAAACGTGCGGGTTGCGACTCCAGTGGGATCATGAAACCTCAGGGAATAGTGGCAACCTTTCAAAAGCTGCTTCTTTGGGGAAAATACATATGAGGGATTGTCGAAAAGGGGACATGGTTACTTGTATTTCTGTTCTGTTCACTGCGAATGGAGAATTAGCACTCCCCCAGCCTACCTGTTTGTTCTGAAATCTTCCCCTCTATGCATGGAACGCAATCATAACAACAAAATGGCTGCCCTTCCTTGGTTTTTCTCCTGAAGCCGGGATGGCAGTGCTCATTACACAAGGCAAGCGGAAGGACCTGCTCTTAACAAGAAGAAAACAGATGGCTCTCTCAGAGCTCACTAAGAAGAAGTGCTCTCAAGAGCAACCATCACATTTCTGACAGATGTGGACAGTGGTAGGGCAATGGATATGACTGGCAGAGCAATCCTATCTATGGGTTGTGCCAGAGCAGATCGCCAACACAAGAATGTAGCAATTCTGCTGTGAAGCCCATTCACGGCTACTCAATGATCCTTGGCAGATCCTCCCAGCTCCAGATTCCATTCCATGGGGGTGGCACAGGTCATAGTGGAACCAGGTGGCTCAGGGGACGGGAAGGGGTGGTGGGAGGACAGTACAAAGGCAGGAGGGATTTCCTTTGGGAGGGAGTATCATAATGGAGGTTGATCAGAATTTAGAGGAAGTGGGGAATTTAGAGGAAGCACAGGTCAAATTCTAACCCCTGGCCCTGGCCTGAGCAGCCTAACATGGGCTTCTTAGGTGAAATACCTGGTGCAAATTTGATGTCCCATGGGGTTGGATGTGCAGCACCATGGAGTAGGGGGGAAACACCCCTTACCCCAAGTTGTCCTCCATCCAACACCTACCTTCTGGTGGTGCAAGAGTGAAAACCGTTCAGCCTGGTAGTTCCAGCCCAAGTTAGGATTGGGCCCTTTGTGGCATTTACAGGACTCAGATGATTTCGGACTTCCAACACTGGGGGTGCAATCTGAAACTGAGTTAGGCCACCATAAGATAAGCCAGTAAAGTTTGGGCAGCACAAGGGACACCGTAATGTGTGTTTGGACAACTCTCGGAGTCAGAGAGGCCAGCATACAGAGGTGCGCCATCCTCCCTGACTCAGAGAGTGGTCCAAACATGCTTTGGCCAAACTTTGCTGCCTTAGCATATGCCGGCCTAACTCCAGTTTAGGATTGCACTCTGGATTCGGAAATACTACTTTCAACCAGGACGAAGCCCAAAGGGTCCCTCTTCTACTTATTTCAGTGCAGCAAAGCAATACATGGAGGAACGATTCTCACAGTAAAACCATAAGAACATACCCACCCACCCCCCGGATTTCTGAAACTTGGTGGAGATCCTTGAGGAGATCTTGGCTAGTAAATCTTTTTGAAACCCAATGTTTCATTTCTGTTGCAATACATTTCAAATTGTGTCCCCATTAAACATAGAGAAACTTAATGTTCTATAATCATATCATGGAACCATTGATACAGAAATCTAAACTTTTGCCAAATGAATCATCCTAGAAATAGCACAGATTACCAAGGGTCAATACTGAAAGGCTTTGTTTCATGTAGCTTCCTATCTCATACTTTAAGCAGAATCCCACCTGATTGAACATGCTGTGCCATTTGATGGCCTCCTCATTAATGGAAAACTCTTTGCCAGGTAGAGCCTGTGGATCCATCCAGCCGATTTTCACTTTCCTGAAGGATCGGTTTGGGAAAGTCACCCAATTGAGGATATCAAATCCACCAGCTAATTCCTGCTTTTCATTAAAGAAGATGGTGTCCCCAGCACTGTTGTTAAATAAAGTGTTCCTCAGGAAAGGGAGAAGCTAGAATGAAAGAAACCAAGACACAGGGTGCAATCCTAACCTGGAGCTAGGCTGGCAGAGTTAGGGCAGCAAAGTTTGGCTGGCACAAGGGACACCATAAAGTATGTTTGGGCCACTCTTGGAGTCAGAGAGGCCAGCACACAGACGCGCACCATCCTCCCTGACTCCGAGAGTGGTCCAAGCGCACTTTATGGTGGCACATTTGTGCCCTTGCCATAGGGAAGGCACCAGCCTCCTCTATGGACTACTCAGATCTGTGCCTGCTAAACAGGGGCCGCCTTATGGCCAAATCCAAGGCCAGCCCCCTCCCTGGCCGGTACACCTGCCAGCCCGCCCACTGCGCCTCTGCTGCCTGCAGCACCAATCTTGGAGTAGGAGTGTCGATGTGGGGGTGCCACTCAGTGCCTCTGCATTGGCGCTCTGTGCATAATATCGATGCCACATAGGACTGTGCCTTGAGACAGTTGGGCAGCAACCATGGCAAGGGCATGTGGTTAGTTGGGTGGGGGCAGGTGTAGGGTCTTGGTATCAAATGCAAGCCCAATGACGTGCAGTGCTCCCTCTAACTATGGCACGTGATCTAGTCTCTAAGACACTTGAGTTTATTTTTGAGGATGTGAGATGCTAAACATTCCGAGTGGTGCTTTTGACTTTTTATAGCTCCGTGGTTAGACAGCAGGTCAGTGAACTGAGCTAGGCACACCTTCACTACTTTGGTTCTTGGCTAGTCATGCAAATGGGATTGTGACGTGAAGGCCACTTGGTACAGCTGCCCTTGATGTCCTCTGTATGGTGGGCTCTCCTAGGTGCTTCTTCCCCCAGGGCTAGTCCAGGGCCGGCTCTAAGCTAACAAGACCAATGCCTCACATTAGGCCACACAGCTTCTACAGCCAGCACTGGGCTAGTCACCTCTCTTCCCTAGTATAAGAAAGAGCTCCATTTACCTGATCAAGTCCTCGATAGGGCCAGAGCCCCATTCCTATTGGAGCCTTGTGCTGGTGGAGCTGGTGTTCCAATAGCACATGGTCCTTTACAGGAATGCAAAAGCTGCTGGCTCTCCCATGCTTCTAAGGGCGCAATCCTAAACTGAGTCAGACCAACATAAACTAAGCCAGCCAAGTGTTACAAGGGAATCTTTGCAAGAGGGGATTGTGGGTGGAGTGGAATGATACCAGCAGCAGGAGGGGTAACATATTACCTCCCAAGAATGAGGCTGTCGACCACTGTCAATCATTGCCCCGAGTTTGGAATTGAATGTCTGCATCTTATCCAAAGCATGTGCTACGGCATAGACTGCATTGTAGATACTGTAGCTCTGGCCCATCATGCTCATTTCAAAGAGAGTCCCAGGGAGACTCTCCAGGTTCTCTTGCCCAGTGCAGGTAGTCATACCCTCCCTGCCTTGATCAGAAAACGAGCAGTCGAAAGCCTGTTCCCAGAAAAGTCGGAGGAAACCATCTCCTTTTGGGGAGTTGGAATGTAAGATATGGAGGAGTTCTGTAAACCCAAAAACTTCATTGGAATGGATTGCAAAAGACAAGGCACCATCAAACATGTCTATATCAAAAGCTCTGTATATTGTGTCTGCAGCAAAATTCCACTGGGCAGTCATTATCCACACTTTACCAGTGGAAAATTTTCCAATATCTTCAAATACTGTATAGAAATATATCAACACTTTCAAAAAAAATGCCGTCTGGACACTTGCATTTACAACGATGACTTTGACTTTGGAGCTCAGGATTGAATTTGCCTTCAACTGGAGGTGTTCAGCTGAAGAATATTTGTCTATAGCTTGAGATACAGCTGGTGTTTTTTCACTGAAGGCTGCACAGATGCCATTCTGAGAAAGCATTGGCATCAACATCTGCAGAAATATCTCTCCATTCTCATCATCTCCTGTTACAATCCCAACCCACGTCCACTGGAAATGCACAAGCAAATGCACAATCCCTCTGTACTGATGTTCTTCATTGGGGACCATCCGGTAGAAGGAAGGGAACTGCAATTGAACGTTCTTCAGTGGAGCTGTTACACAATAAGCAACCTTTGGAAAAAAATAAAATGGTCAGAATTTATTCATGCCAGAATGATCCTGTCCACATATTTATTGGTATGGAGCCCTGGAGCAAAGTCTGAGCGAGAATTCAAGGGAATGAATTCAGAAGTTCTCAAACCGTGGGTCAGTGGCTCACAAGCCTTTTTTTTGGTGGTTTGTGAAACTGACTGGGTACACAATCCTAACCTGGGGTTAGGCTAGCACAGTTAGGCCAGCAAACTTTGAGCAGTGTGAAGTATGTTTGCTCTCTGAGTCCGAGAGGCCAGCACACAGACGTCCACCATCCTCCATGACTCCGAGAGTGGTCCAAACGTGCTTTATGGTGGCCCTTGCGCTGGCCAAACATTGCTGGCTAAACTTGTGCTGGCCTAACTCCAGGTTAGGATTTCACCCTGGATCAATTAGCTTATGTGCATCAAAGATTAAATAGCTTTCTACTTTGGGGTAGAACTGCTGCCCAATCACCATTATCGCCACTGAGACTTGAGCACCTGGTAAAGTAAAACTTTTTTTTTTTAAAAAAAAGTTGGGTCCTGATGCTATAACACTTGAGCACTTCTGGCTTAGAGCATCAGCACTTGCCGCACAAAACCCTCATTCTTCTCTTGCTTGTATCTATGTTAATCTTGGAGAACTTGCTCTTCATCAACACTCATTGGGACATATCCATGTACAATGAAACAGCTTGCCGGCACTCTTTGAGCATGTTTGTGAACTGCTTATTCCACTGTTACCTTGTTCTGTGCTCAGTTTTCCAAATCTGGCCCAACCTTCAATTGATTCTCGATCCCTTTTGCAATTTCTCCAGCATAGAATTTTCCTTCACCACAGCAGCACACTGGATGGATCTGTTCCCTGTGCTATGCACTGTCACCACAAGATCTGATGCCCCATCTTATAGACCAGTGTTCACCAACCTTGTGGTCAGGACCCCAATGGGGTCGAAAGGTTCTTGGTCACAGAAACAAGTTCTTGGTCACAGGAACTTACAGGATGGAAAAGGGTGAAGACCACTGGATTAGGGCATGGCTGGGTAAACGGGGAGTCATCCAATATGCCCCATCAGGTATCAAGGGATTGTGTCCCAGGGCGCAATCCTATGCATCCGCTCCCTTACCATAGGGTAGGCTCCAGACTCGCCTATGTGCTCCTCGGATTCTGCGCCCGCTATAGAGCAGGTGCAGATCCAAGGAGACTGCGTGGTCCGAATTGGGGCTGTGCGGCCCCAGGAATGTGGTTGTATGGCCACCTCCCAAGCCCGCCCATGTCCCGCCCAAGTCCCCCCGTCTCCCTCCAATCCCCCTTGCCCAGCTTTGGTCTGTGCAAGAGAGGCTCAGCGTGGACACAGCAGGGCCAGCGCTGCTGTTGCCTTAGTGCCAATGCAGGGGTGCTGCTAGGCATCCCCGCGTTGGCGCTAAGCACCAGATAGGATGGCGCTGCCAGTCCTGCTCAGGTTCTTAACTATTGTTCTAAAAAAGCTTTCACTAATCCCAGGCGTTATTGTAACATTTTCTGCTTTACCTAACAGGAAGATTCACATACAGTGAAGAGTGCTTAGAAGCCATTTGGGGGTGGGGAGTTGGTGGCGACAGGGGTGGGAGGAGAGGGTCCTGGGAGGGGGCCCTGGGTTCGACCATGGGTCCTCAGTCTTATACTATGTATTTATCCATTTATTGCGGTCATTGCACAAACAAGTTTATATATCACGGTTATAGATCACGTTTTAGTTCCATTTTCAGATACTTCACTCCATGAAATTCCCTGTCCCCCAAACGTTGATTGCTTTCGGCAAATTGCAAAACAGTGGCACAGATCTCTGTTACATCACAAACACAAGAAAAAGGCAGGCATGCTTGTATTCTTAAGCATTTTTTCAACGGGAAAAACAGTCATCCTACCTGTGGTATTTTGTAGGTGTTTAAGAGAGTAGCCATGTGGCGAGAGATTTCAGAATCAAGTCCTCCAACAGCAGCTATCAGATTCTTATGTTTTTGACATTGGAAGTTGGGTACGATCTCATTCCAGGTGGAAAGAAGTTTCAGAGTGTGATAATAAACAGTTCTTTTGCTAGCGTAACTGTTATAGATCTGAAACCCCAGGCTGACATTGGGAAGGATGTTGGGGTTGGCATTGATCTCCTGCACAGCAAACACCAGGGACAGGACATGCTGGTAGTATTTTGGGTGTCCACTGAAAGAAGACGGAAATTATGTGTCAGATATAAAACCAGATGTGGAGAAGTTGTTTGCGAGCATGGCCTTGTCTTTACTGGTCTGAAGTTATTTATGAACTTCATAGCAATAGAACACAGAAAACCAGAGGCAGATCTAAGGGAGGGCAAATCTCTAAGTTTTGCAAGAAGCCTTACCTTGCAGTGGAAATCACTCCTCTCCTGCACTGTTCTAGCCAATCCTCACACGGAAAAGCAACATCTTGGTGTTGCTTACTGGCTACAGCAGCAAGGGAGAGGAGGGATTTACGTGACAGGGTAAGGCTCCTTGCAACACTTAGAAATTTGCCATCCATTAGATCTGCCTCTGCAGAAAAGACAAAATCCAACATCGCTTCAATCGCTCACAGCACAATCTTACCCTAGGCTTTTCTCTCTGCCACAGTAAGTCCTGGAATAGCATTGCAAATGTGTTCCGCTTTCATGTGCTTTGGGGCTTCTGAACCACTAGTGTAAAAATTGAGAGGCCCCGCATGTCTAAAAGCGGCTCCTATCCTCTTGGAGCAGGCAGGTTAGCAGTCCTAGCACATCCCTGTGGCCGCTTGACTTGTGGAATTTCATAAGTCATTTTGACTTGAGTCAAAAGACACCAATGAGTCTTGTGTTGCTTCATAAATGAATTGCCAATGTTCTGAGGGAATGATTTGAACCGGCAAGCTTCATGATTCAAGTCCAGCATTCTAACCACTATACGACAGTGGCTTTCTAACTCTTTCTAGCTCTGACTTAGCATGGATATATTTTCTCCCATCCCTTCTCTCCACTCTTTCTGGGTTACAAGTGGATTTGGACAAGCAGCTCTGATGTTTGCATGGAGATCTTCCAGTGGGGTCTGAGTTTGAAAAGTGGAGTTTGAAATGCATTTGGTGACATCGAGTCTTAAAACAACAACGTAGCTTGCTTAATTCCTTGCCTCTTTAGGAACAGCTTCAGTTGTCTGCCTTTTGGTAGCTATATCCCTCTCTGCGATGAGGCAGATGTTAGGGCTGTCCATCATGTAGTGAGGTAAACCACCGAAATTAACTGTTTAGTTCCAAAGCCAAGAGGTTTGAAGCTTCTCTGGTGCATGTACAAAATAACTAATGTAAAATGAGGGGAGCAAATGTAGACTGCTAAGAACGGTTTACAACTCAAGTAGTGGCCTGAAAATCGAGTCAGTTGCAGAGTCTTTGGCACTCAAGACTCGAGTCTTGCGTGAATCCATGACAACATGCAAAATACGAGTCTCAAGTCCTGACTCTTTTTGTCCCCGTATCTGACTTATCCTTGACTTGAATTCCTGTACAGTTACCAAACGTCAAGTATGAAATCTAAGATAACAGGAAGAATGCTTTGAACTGGGAAGATGACTTCGCTATCTTCAATATTTAATTGATTAAATATGCAAATACGTTGAAGGAAGTGCTCAGGAAATAGTCATTTATAACTGACCCCTATAATACACACTAATGCCAGTTACTTGCAGAATAAATGTAAGTGAATCAGAGCATCATGGGGCAACACAAGGAGGAAACAGGAGGAGGAAGAGGCAGACATAGGAAGTGTTAAGACTAATGGAGTCATGAAATTTGTAGGAAGTCAAGAGACATACAGTTGGGGCTGCAGCAGTTAACGGAAAAAGGAAAGCTGTTTCCTTACGGGAACTCATTTACTGTCATGGTGTTTGGATTTCCATGGAAGGATAGTTCATCAAAAAGGCAGCTGAACAGTGAAACCATTGCGCCAATGATGACGTCCCCTGCCTTATGATACTGATGGGGCAGCTGGAAGGGATCCGACCTGGTACACATCACAGTGTGAGGCTTGGCATCAGTTTGAGGCAGACACAGGAAGAGCCACAGCAGCACAAGCATCTCTGCCTCTCACCCAACAACAGCCGTTCCTTTCAATTTACGTGCTTCGTTTGGATGGAGGGGATACGATCCACCTTAAATGTCTGCATGTCTCCCTGGTGAGAGTTTCTCATTCCATACATGAGCATCAGAGGGAAACCTTATATCAGCTCATAAGCTGTGCCAATGATTCTCTTTGTTGCATCAGAATTGCCATGTTAGGTTGCCAAGGTTAAAAATGAAACCCAACAATTGGTGGTAATTGTAGGTTCCCTGTGATGTCCATGGTGTGTTGTACTGTTCTCTTTCCCTTGCTTTAGGAAAAGGCAAGAGCTGACTAATTGGGGGATTGGGTAATTGGGTAATGGGTATGGTTGCTTAGTAACCTTGATAACTAATCTGTGCCTCCCCCCTTCCCCCAGTTGGGGCGTCCTCGAGTGTGAGTAATCCCTTGGTCCTTCGGCCAATTAGATCTTCTAAAATGTTCTCTAGTCAGCGGCAAGGGAGGGGGTGAGGGAAAATCCCACACAACGGAAACCCATCCATAGCTGCTTCATCATACCCCCCATTAGTGGGGATTGATACACGGTGGCTCTCTGTGGCGTGTTTGTATAGAGAAGAAAGATCCAAAAACTTGGACACCACATTAGGAGCAACGAGCAATGGCCCAGGGGCACCTGTCTATTCTTCCACCTGGGATTCTGTTCAGTTTGTAGGACCCAATGTTTTTAATGGGCCTTTTGCTCAATAAGAGTGCAATTCTCCGCATTTATCCCAGGAAGCAAACCTGGTTGAGTTCAATTCAAATGATTCCCTTGGAAATGTGTTTAGGATAACAACCAACCACCCGTAGGTTTTTGCTACTGTCTCCTAACTAGTTGCTCCTTAATGTTCAGCTCTGGCCTCAAAATAATGATGTAGCGTTTGGGGAAAAAGACAAAAACCAGCAATCCAGCACTAGAGGCCAAGATAGAGAAGATCTCCACAGCCGCAACAGACTTGCCCTTGGTGCTCAGGTAAGATGGAACAAAGGACAACCAAACACTGCAGAAGACCAACATGCTGAAAGTGATGAACTTGGCTTCATTGAAAGTATCTGGCAACTTCCTGGCTAAGAAAGCCACCGTGAAACTGATGATAGCTAAAAATCCGAGATATCCCAGAATGCAGTAAAACATGACGAGTGATCCCTCATTGCATTCCACGATGATTTCTTCAGCCAAGGAATGCATGTCCAGATTTGGGAATGGGGGAGAAGTGCACAACCACCCAGCACAAATAGTGGTTTGCACCAGGGAGCAGGAGAGAACGATGGAGCTGGCCAGTCTCTTCCCCACCCATTTCCTCATCCTGCTTCCTGGCTTGGTGGCCATGAATGCCAGAACCACAGTGATGGTCTTTGCCAAGGCGCAAGAAACAGCCACTGAGAAGATGATGCCAAATGATGTTTGGCGTAAGGAACATGTCAGTGTCTGCGGCTGGTCAATAAACTGCAAGGAGCAGAGGAAGCAAAGCAATAAGGAGATCAGGAGAGCATAAGAGAGTTCCCGATTGTTGGCTTTGACAATGGATGTATTCCTATTCTTCATGAAGATACCCAGCACCAAAGCTGTGAGCAGAGAAAAAGAGAGCGCTAAGATAGCCAAACTCATTCCCAGGTTTTCTGAGAAGGAGAGGAAGTGGATCCGCTTGGGAAGGCATTGATTTTGCTTCTTGTTTGGAAACTGATCTTCTGAGCATTTGAAACAATCATCCATATCTGCGGGGGGGGGGGGGGGAGAGAAACGTGGTATGTCAGTGTCTTAGTTTTCTTTGGTCTCTCATCTTGTGCCCCAAGGAACCCCAGGATCCATCTCCCGCACTTGCTAATCTCTTCAGAAAGTACCTTTCATAGATGTAGCGCTCTAATTTATCCAATCAAACAGAAGTTAGTTTAGAGCAGAAACAAACTAGTACAAATATGCATTGGGGCAGTGCTGGGATCATCCATCACCTTATTCACAGTCCTCCATGACTTCAATTATATGGGCTATTTATGACTGGACCTTGTGGTCCACTGTCAAAAATGTCATAGGGCTGTGTCATGTCCATATGTCCACCCTGGGAGCCCCCCGCCCCCAGAGATGGCAGGGTGAGAGAGAGGTAAAGGCCTTCAGCGCAACTCACCATGGTGGACAAAGAGCTTCTCAATGGCAGGTGTTCTTTTGCAGCTGCGGTTTGTTTTGCTCAATGCCTTCACATTCATTTGCTGTTGCTTTACAAGGCCAGCATAGCTTTACCAAAATTGGCGCTGGGCTCCCAGACTGCCTATGTCCGGTCTCCAAGGCTTCCTGATACCCCTCGGCCAGACACCATCACCACATCTTGTGGCAAGGAGTTGATTTCCACAGACTAATGACATACTAGGTAAAGAAATATTGTCTTTTGTTCCTTCTCTTTTGTCCTCTTTACAATCAGCTTTAGTGGATGTCCCCTGGTCCTGGTATTTGTGTGAGAGGGAAAAGTGATTCTCTCTATCTATTCTACCCACCCTACATAATTGTGTAGATCTCATCTTCCCCCTCAGGTGCCTTCTTTCTAGACTGAGCTCCAGGATGGAGTGGCCAGAGGCGGTGATATAGAGATGGCGGCTGGTAAATGAACCAGCTGCAGGTGTTACACACTTTCTGTGTGGGGCAAGAGGGCATTACTAGCCGGAGGGGGACAGTGAGGGGCTGGGGGTGGCAGCAACTTTCAA
>JAJKFI010009162.1:0-20187 GCA_029204185.1 Lerista edwardsae
AGAACGCAGCGATCGCGCTGCCGCTCACCCGGAAGACACGCCCAGCGGACCGGTAGGCTGACACTACTGCTTATAGCCGTGTTTCCCAAACTGTGGGTTGGGATCCACCAGTGGGTTGCGAGCCAGTTTCCAGTGGGCCGTGAAGCCCCTAGGAAAGGGGGAGGGCTGTGTGGTTGTTTCGCTTGTGTCAAGGTTGTAAATAGGTTTTCTCCCCTTTTGGATTGACTTTGCTATTGGAAAATGGCTGAGAAATAAGCCAACTGTTTGTTGCATTCTCAGGAAAGCAGCAGACTCTGGTGTCGCAATGACATCACATCCGGTGGGTCCCGGACAGATTGTCATTCTAAAAAGTGGGTCCCGCTGCTAAAATGTTGGAGAGCCACTGGCTCCTAGCTTATCCTCACAGATAAATCCGCAAAAGCTCATGCACTACGAAGGCACATTTATTCACACATGCACGTGCACACGCCTTTGGCAGCGCATCGTGAAGATGAGCTGCAGGACACGACGAGAGTCCTGCAGGATCAGACCCAAGTCTCATCGTGGTCAGCAAGCGGCTTCCAACAGCGACCAGTCTGATGGCCACGGGCAGCCCACAAGCAGGCCTTAATGGTTGTGCCAAGGTGTCCCACTGCTCAACCTGGAGCTTCTGCTGATGCCCCCCGACCCGTTGCTGTGTGAATGCCCCACAAAAACCTGGGCAGGAGGCAGCGATCTGGCCCCCACCCTCTCATATGATATGGCTCCTTCTTCATGCAGGCCTTTTTAAATAAACCAGGAGCAAATGTGTGACCATGTGTGAAAGGAACAAATTGATGAAGTGGGGGGGGGAGAGATTGAGAGATCACCGCCTTCCAATTTGCATCCTCTCGCTTTTAGTGAAAGGAACCCTGAGTCTGTTTGCTGCACAATGCATGCTGCATTAAACACAGGGCGCACTGGCCAGACATGATAGCCACAAGGCTACTCACCCCCCCCATTTGCTCCCCAACACCTGACATTCAGAGGTACACTGCCTTAGAAAATCAAGCTTAGCCACTATGGCTCCCCTTTACATCTACCTAAGCCAGGGGCTATCCCCATATTTTATGGCAGCAAGTCCATTCCCTGTTCACTTGGACTGTCCCCTTTTCCATCTGTAGGGTACAATTTTTTAAGGTTGGCAGCCAGAAATGTACACGTCGCTTCAACGCAGCTGCACATTTGCCTTGCACGGAACTATCAAGGGGCGTCCTCAGTTTGTGCAAGTCTTCCAGCAGCTCACATCTTTGCAGGGCAGAAAGTGGCACTGGCAAAATCTGACCTTCAAGCGAGTAGTGTCTGCACTGGACTAGCTCCGACTCCACTGTGCTGTGTCAGGCTTGTAAATAGCCACTTGCCTGCTCATCGTTGGTGCACATTCAGAGCCTACAGGCGACCAGGCAGGAAAATGTCTGCACGTGGAAGGGAGCTGCTTCGTCCCTCCCTGCTCTTTCACAAAATCTCTTAGGCAAGTGACTTGTTGCCACAAATGAGTACCATCTGTTGGCCGGCAGCCTTTTTTGAATGTATGAGTGCTAGTAACTTGGGTGGATCTCCGTGCAGGTTTGGGATAAGCAGATCCCTGAACACTTCCCTGTAAGGCTCCACGAGGTTTTCAGTTCTGGATTCGTGGAATTTCCCAAAGGCCCCACTACACATTCTGCCAGCCCCGGCTGTTTGGTCCCAACCACAGGGAGATGGTGGCTCCTTCCGCAACCACAGCGAACGTGAGCTCGGGACACTCTGGGCATTCCTTCGGCCGTGACGACTCACGGAAAAGAGTCCAGCTCATCAGAGAAAGGAAATTCCTCACTGCAGCGGGACAGAGTCCTTCCGCTCCCAGGTCTCCAGGAGATGAGCGTGGGGGGCTCTCCGCAGGCTCAGCCTCCGCGCAACCCGGTGGAGGCAAGTGCGGAACACGGACGTCCGGAAAATGATGAAGACCCAGGGGTCCACGATGGAGTTCACCGAGAAGAAGCGGAGCGCGGTCAGGTCCGCCTTCTCGTCAAAGTCTGGGGCAAAGGCTCCCACATACGCCCGGACCTGCAGGAAGGGAGAGACAGGAAGGCAGACCCACTTACAAGCCATAAAAACGTTCTCGCACAATGGAAAGTGCCTCATCCCGGCAGGCAGCGACCAGGGTTTCCTGGAAAAGGCTCACTCAGTGGATTTTCCACCAGATTTTCTGAGTGCTAAATCAACCGGGGATGTGACACAACGAGACTTTTATTTAGCTACAAAAAGAGAAAATCATCATCATCTGCCTTATTGATTTAATACTGTTTAAATATCTCAGAAGTTGCTCCAACGGCCAAAAGGATTTTGAAATGAAATACTGGATCAGGGGAAAAAGGGAATAGCACTTATCCTCCCCGCTGCCATTGGGGCGGCTGCTCAAAAAACGGGTGTGCTGTCCCCAGCGGAGGACAGATCAGGAAGATTTAGCAGGGGAAGGGATTCAAATCCCCACTATTTTGCTAGAGCAAATCCAAGGAAAGGGGGGCAGGCTGCTGCCAGAGGGGACAGGATCCGGCACATTCCACCGCCGCCAGATCCACAACCCCCACCACCTCCCCACCCATTCCTTCCCCTACCTGCCCAGTTTCCCCCTCCTGACTCTGCCACCTCCCCACCTTGCCCACCACCTTGGTGGGTGGGTGGCGATCTGCTGGGGTGGGTGGGAAGGCTCCAGCCTTCCCAGCAGCAGCCCAGCAGTGCGCTACTCAGCTGGGGCTGGTTGCTGTACAGCGATCAGTGCCAGCAGAACGTCATCTTTGGAGAAGGCATTTTAGAAGTGGGAAGTTGTCTGTGGAAAAAAACACCAGCAGGACAGCCTCCACTCCACGTCGCCAGCACCACATGGGGGATCTATGAATCCACACACCCACTGGCTGGCAGGGTGCGCCTCCCTCCTCTGGCGCATATCCTGCCGAATCCCACACGGCCAGCACAAGTCCATGGCATGGGAAGGGACAGAATCAGTGATGTCATGCAGGGGGAACGTGGGGGAACTCAGTTCCACTAGTTAAAATTAGGGCTGACTCCGCCCACTTCACCCTCCCCCCTCCCAATTCCTCTGCAAACAGCTTTTCTTCTTGGTTGGCCGGCACTCAGAGGGTTAAAGGGAGCGACTCCGGATTCCTAGGGTGGGGGAAGGCAGTGATGTCATTCAGGGGGAACGGACCAGAACGGGCGTTCCGGATCCTAACGGGCTCCGTGGCTGGTTCCGGGTTCCCGACAAGTGCCAATCAAAAGTGAGTTCCTGTTCCTAAATCATTTGAATGACACCACAGGACAGAATCCCCTGTTGTAAAAGTGGATGCTCCAAGGCTGCTGTTTTACAGCCCAATCCAGAGCTGCCCAATCCAGGTGGCTACTGCTGCATCCCGGGAAAGCCAGGCAGCTGCGGGAGGCTCCGCGGGGAAACGGGACGTTTGTCCCCTGTCCCTGCGGTAAGGGCACAAGGCAGGAGATGGGTCTCCTCGCTTCTGCGAGGAGGCCTTACATGCAGGTTGGGAACCAGCAGCGAGAGTCACCCCTGCGTGTCCCACCCCCCCACACCACCCCTCCCTTCGCCCGGAAAGCCACACCTGGAGAAGGTGCATCGCTCTCTCCGGGTGCCCATGGCCAGTGTTGCCATGGCGCCACCCCAGTGCCAGGGATAACCGCATACCTCTGAGGCACTTTATGGTGCCTTGTGCAACACCAGCACGAATTGCACACTCGTATCGTTTGCACTGAAGGCCCTCAATGTCTTCACTGTAATTTGTATTTTCCTCATGTGTTAATGATCTCCTGCCCTGTGCCCTGTTGCTTCTAGTAAGCTGCTTTAGGTATAACTATGTCCCCCAAAAAGGAAAATCATAAAAGCAATAATAATAATAATAATAATAATAATAATAATAATAATAATAATAATAATAATAATAATAATACTTGGATTTATATACCGCCTTTCTTAGGTCACCAGATTTCTCTAATGACTATAGAACCAAGGAAGTATTTTTTCATCAGTTATTATTGTATTCACTTGAGAATGTAAGTAGGTTTCATTGACTACAAGTAGATGATCCCTTATCTGGACATCTGAAATCCAAATCCATTTTGGATTTTGGATATTTCAAAATCCAGACATTTTTGTCCAAGACGTTTTAAAAAACTTCCTGTAGTGTGAACACGAAAAGGTCTTGTGCTCATTCCCACGTACAGGCTGTAAGTTCTGTCCTCTTATCTGCCACTGTTGAAAAATGTCAAAGAGGCCAGCAGACACCCGAACGGGTCACAGAGAAAAGGGCAAGAGGAAGCAGTTCTCACTAGATTTATGCAGTCATGCATACTCCGAAATCCAGAAAAATCTGAAATCTGCACCCCGTCCTGTCCCAAGCAGACTGGATAAGGGACAATCCCCCACAGTCCCTCCACCCAATCGTATCCAGAGCAGGAGCAGCGGACAGCAAACAGCTTTCCCTGGATCCTGGGCTGGATCGGAGCTGGCTGGCGCAGACCCAAGAAGCCCCACGTTGGGAGATCTCAGGAGATCTCGGCAGCCTCAGCAGCTCCCGCAGCACGATGCAGCCACGACCAGAGGCGGATCTACAGGGAGGGCAGAGCTCTAAGTGTTGCAAGGAGCCTCACCCTGTCATGTAAATCCTGCCTCTCCCTTGCTGCTGTAGCCAGTAAGCAACGCCAAGATGTTGCTGTTCCCTGTGAGGATTGGCTAAAACGGTGCAGGAGAGGAGTGATTTCCACTGCAAGGTAAGGCTCCTTGCAAAATGTAGAGCTTTGCCCTCCCGTAGATCTGCCTCTGGCCACGACACAGTCATTTTGGTGTCACCTGCCCCGATGGTGTCGCCCAGTGTGGCCGGCATCCCCTGGTGATGCCACCGACACCACCTCTCATTGCTTCTCTCCCACCTGGCCTTCTTTGGGCAGGTGAGGTGGAGAAAGAGCCCAGCCCAGCTCTTCCGATTGGTGTTGACTCCGCATCAGCCTCGGAGCCTGGCTCCGAGGAATGGAATGTCACTCTGGAATGCCGCCTCTTCCGGTTTGGGACCATGAGCCAGGCCCTGAACCCAAGGCCCAGAGGCCGACCCTGCCTGAGGCCAAACAGGCACTCGTCCAAGCAAGTGTGCGGAGCCCACGGTCGGGTGTATGCCTGGCCCACAGTGCAGCTGGGCTTGGCTGCAACCTCCTTACGTTAGGAGTAGGGCACTTCCAAATGCCAGGTGCCAGGGAGTGGCCACAGGACGCAGGCATCTTGTTGTCTCGTGTGCTCCCTGAGGCACCTGGTGGGCTGCTGGCACATCTGGGAAGTTAGACTAGGTGGGCCCCTGGCCTGATGCAGTGGGGGCTCTTCTGATGTTTTTAGGATAGCAAATTCTGTTTTATTTACCTCAGAATTTTACCTCACAATGCCAGCTGCAAGGGAGTGGCAACAGTTCTCCCTGAGGCTTCTGGTGGGCCAATGCGAGATACAGGAAGCTGGACTAGGTGGGCCTCTGGCCTGATCCAGCAGGGCTTCTTCTGATGCTTTGTATAGCTGAGAAAGCCCTGGGCTGCTTCCAATGAGACAGGCAGGACACTGTTCTGGAGGGGCACTTCCTCCCTGCCCCCACAAAACCACCTCTCTGTTTGCACAAAGGTGCCCCTCAAGAAGGCAGGGAGACCATCCTCCCCTCGTGGGAGCCCCCTTCCAGGTTCAGGGGCTCCCCAAAGATGCCTTTCCTGAGGCCCCTCATCATTTTGGAGCCACTCCTAGATGACCCCCAGCCAGATGCTTTTCTCCCCACCTTGAAAACATAAGAACCTAAGAAGAGCCCTGCTGGATCAGGCCAAAGGCCCAGCTAGTCCAGCTTCCTGTATCTCATAGCGGCCCACCAGGTGCCCCAGGGAGGCACGAGACAACAAGATGCTTGCATCCTGTTGCCACTCCCCTGCACCCGGTACTCTGAAGTAGCCCACCACCTTTGTAAGGAGGTTGCACAATCCATCATTGCCTATAGCCCACGATGGACCTTTCCTCCAGAAATCCGTCCAATCCCCTCTTAAAGGCATCCAGACCAGATGCCATCACCATCTCCTGGGGCAAAGAGTTCCACAGATTAACCACCCGCTGGGTAAAAAAATACTTCCTTTTATCTGTTTTAACTCTCCCACCCCTCAGTTTTAGTGGAAAAGGCCAGGCACGTCCACTTATACCGTAAGGACCTGATCCTGTCCAACCTTCTGGTGCCGGTGCAGCTGCTGTGCAGCCCTCAGGTAAGGGAGCGAGCATCCCCTCACCTTGAGGAGGCCTTCGAGACTGCCCTCCCACAGCAGGATGCGGCACCCAACCCGTTGCCATGGCTGCATCTGCACAGGAAAGCGGGATCCGACTCGGCCCTGAGGCTGCTGCTGCTCGGCAGATTCTGAACGGCTTTCAAAAAAATAATCTTGACTTCACGCTCCATTAGAGCTCCCCAGAACAGCTTCCCAGCCACAGATCTGATACGAGGCCACAAAGGCTCACGTTATATTTATAGCCGAGGTTTTGCTAACGGAACTGGGAGATAACCAGATACGGCGCCGTCCTCAGGGCCCAGAGGAGAAAAGCCGCTCCGCTTCCTTTTGTGGGCCTGCAATGCTCTAGAACGATGCTCTCATCTCCAAGCCCTTCAGCACGAGGGTCACTTCGTATATCAGGGCGTTCAAACAGTGACCTCAGTATTTGTGGGGGGCTCTGAAACAGCACCCCAGCGAATAACAAGGTTGCTCTGTATTTATCCCCCCTCAGAAGGTTGCTGTGGGCCAGCCCCAGTGACGTTATTCAGCTGGTACGCTGGGCGGGACTTACCTTTGAGCGTCAGTCCGCCCATTGCGTCACGCCGTGTTCCGCCGCTTTCCCGCCCATCCCGACTGCCGCTCAAAGGTAAGTCCCGCCCAGCGTACCGGCTGAATAACGTCACTGGCCGGCTCCACCACCTGCAAAGGGCCAGAGGTAAATCTCCTGAAGGGCCAATTTGGCCCTTGGGTCAGGGTTTGGAGACCCCTGCTCAACAATGTCCCACGCTGCCCAATCCTAAATCAACTCCCCCTTCAACATGGTCGTGCCAAAGGGGTGCACGCTATATCCTGTGGGGCAGGCGTTCCTGGAGGCTTCTTCGAGGTAAGCCTCCGCTTCCCCAATAGGTCTACTCAGACCTGCACCAGCTCATTGGCTGATGCAACTCCAAGTGGACCTGGGGAGGGGTGGGGTCCAAGCTGGGGCAGTGTGACAGCCAGGAAGCCAGGTGACTGTTGATGGTCTAGACAAGCCCAGGCCGCATCCGCTGTAGCAGCAGGCGGGATGGAGCTTACGGGCTAGCGGCGTCATTCAGCCGGAATGCTGGGCGGGAGGAACGGGTGAGCGGCAGCCTGCCTGTTGCCTACCGCTCCGTTTCGCCGTCTTTCCTGCCCCGCAGGGGCGGGGAAGACGGCGAAACGGAGTGGTATGCAATGGGTGGGCTGCCGCTCACCTGTTCCTCCCGCCCAGCATTCCGGCTGAATGACGCTGCTGCTCTGGGCTCCGAGGGGGCAGCTCACCTCAGAACACCAGTTGCTGAGAGATCCGGAACAGGATGCGGTGGCTGCCCACCTCCCAGAGCAGAGCAGCTGTCAGGCCATAGCTGGGAACAGGATGCCGGATCATTGGTCTGATTCCGCAAGGCAGCCCTCCTGCAAAGTTTCAGAGCCTTTTGCTACCTCACTCAATCGGAAAATATTTATTTCCCTCCCCCCCCCACACACAAACAGGACCAGGATCTTAAAAAATGCGACTCGCTAACTTTTCAAAAAGTGATGCTGTTGCCTAGGAATGCAAAACATTTTCTCCATTGTTTGCCTGTGCACATGTGCACGTAACCAAAGCAATTCCTTAAACGTACCCTCCGTGCTCATAGCTCCCAACAGGCCTATTCCGGGAATTAATCAATTAATGGCTTTGACTTCTAAGGGCTTGACAGGGTGCAAACAAGCTGCTCATTAGGAGACACGTCACCCTCCTTTCTTATGCGCTCGCAAGGAGAAGTCTAGCAGCTGGAGACCGCACGCCAGGGTGCCCCCCTCTGCCTCTGACTGCTCAGCACCGCCCCTGACCCCCCCTCAGGGTGTTGTTCTCTTCTGCATCCCCACTGCTGCGCCAATCTCTGAGAGGCCCATTATGCAATTCTTGACTAGCTAATCGAAATGTGCAGCCTTTAGTTGCGCAGAAAGGACAAAACAGGAAAACCAAGGAGAGTTGGGGCAGAGTGAAAGGATCACCTCGGGCAGAGGAAGGCCATGGGAGGTGTGTGGGGCAGAGAAGGTGGGCAGAGAGCCTGGATGGCAGCACACACTGTGCATGTATACCCTCAACGATGCCATGATGTATTATTATTATTATTTATTGAATTTCTACCCCGCCTTTCTGCCCAAAGGCACTCAAGGCGGCATTACAAAATCAAAGTTAAAACAGAATAAAATACATCATAATTAAAAACAATAATTAAAAACAATGTAAAAATACAATATAAACGAGCGCAATCCTAACCTGGAGTTAGGCCAGCAAAAGTTTGGCCAGCACCAGGGCCATCTTAAAGTGTGTTTGGACCACTCTCGGACTCAGGGAGGATGGCGCACGTCTGTGTGGTGGCCTCTTTGACTCCGGAAGTGGTCCAAACATACTTTATGGTGGCCCTTGTGCCGGCCTAACTCCAGGCTAGGATTGCGCCCTTAGAGGAAAAATGCCACTTCTGAGGGGAAAAAAATCTGCTGGTTACAGTGACCTAACCCTATACGCGCGTGCTTGGAAGCAAGTCCTTTTTTCAGTGGTGCTTACTCGCAAGCCACTTACTTGTGGCTCGGTTTGCAGCCTTTCCAGTGCCACTGCAGGTGCAATGGCTGCATCAGTGCTGGAAAGCTGGATAGGATCGGGCCCTTGGTCCCTTTTGCAATGGAGTATGGCAACTGGTTCAGAATGGCAGCTGCCGGAGGCACCTTGGGAGAAGGGGACATTTGTCCCCTTCCCCCGGGTAAGTCTGCAGGGCTGCTACATAAGAACATCAGAAGAGCCCTGCTGGATCAGGCCAAAGGCCCATCTAGTCCAGCTTCCTGTATCTCACAGCGGCCCACCAGGTGCCCCAGGGAGGCATGAGACAACAAGATGCTTGCATCCTGTTGCCACTCCCTTGCACCCGGTACCAGTAGCCCTCCACCTTTGCAAGGAGGTTGCACAATCCATTATTGCCTATAGCCCACGATGCACCTTTCCTCCAGAAATCCGTCCAATCCCCTCTTAAAGGCATCAAGACCAGATGCCATCACCACCTCCTGTGGCAAAGAGTTCCACAGATTAACTACCCGCTGAGTAAAAAAGTACTTCCTTTTATCTGTTTTAACCCTCCCAGCCCTCAGTTTTAGCGGATGCCCCCTGGTTCTGCTGTTTTGAGAGAGGGAAAAGAACATCCCTCTATCGACTCTATCCCTATCCCTGCTGATGGGTCTCCTCATGTCTGCGCTGGCTATTTTGCTGGCACCGACATAAGGGCCCCCGTGTCAGGCCACGCAGCGCAACACGGAGGTGGACATCTGATGGTGGCCTCGACTGCTGCTCTCACCCCCACTCGCCCCTCTCCCCACCCAGTCACAGTACTCCATCGATGGCCGGACAGGGGTGAGACTCTCCGCTCGCTGGCTCCATGTGGCACCGCCGGTCCATGCTGGGCCAATGCCGGTGGTAAGCGCTTCCCACCAGTGCTGGAGGTGTGCTGTGGCTGCAACACCAGCACTGGCAGCGCGCTTGAACCCCCGCACTGGCCACCACTGGATCGGGCCCTAATATAAGTATATATGGCTACACAGCACCGAAATCAGTGCGTGTTCTTGAGCATTGGAAGCTGCTTTCCTCTACGTAATCCATCCAGTCTGGCACCTTCAGCACCAGGGCTCTCGAAATGTTCAGCTGCCCAGACCCATCACTCAGTCTTGCTCTTACGGTGGGCCAGAGAGGGCCAATTTCAGAAAATAAAGCACACATTTTGTACACAAGGCGAAGACCTTTACAATAGGAGAAAAATATCTGCAATTACTGCAACTGTGTGGCCTCTGGATGCCAGTCTGCCTCTCTCTCTCTCTCTCTCTCTCTGGCATCTGTCCAGCAGCCCAGTCCTAAGGCACTTTCCAGCACTGATACCTCCATGCAAATAGGGTGCACGCCGAACCCTGTGGTGGGGGACAGCCAGTGGTGTCATGCAGCCGGAACGCTGGGCGGGAGGAACGGGTGAGCGGCAGCCCGCGGGGGCGGGGAAGACGGCGAAACGGAGCGGTACACAACGGGCGGGCTGCTGCTCACCCGTTCCTCCCGCCCAGCGTTCCGGCTGCATGACGCCGCTGGGGACAGCCATGCAGGCAGTGGTGTCATTCAAATGATTTAGGAACAGGAACTCACTTTTGATTGGCACTTGTAGGGAACCCGGAACCAGCCACGGAGCCCGTTAGGATCCGGAATGCCCGTTCTGGTCCGTTCCCCCTGAATGACATCACTGCATGGAGGCCTCTTCAAAGTAAAGGAAGGCTTGTTCTTTCGCTTGGGGAGCACTGCAGCTGCTTCAGCCAGAACGATGCTTAGGATTGGGATGTCACCCATGCCCCCCATCACCTTTTCTCCAAGCTGAACAGCCCCAAGCGGCCAACGCTCTGACCGCTCCTCCTGAGAATGGTCGTCCGGCCCCCTGGATCATTGTGGCTGTCCTCTTTTGCACCTTTCCCAGCTCTGCAGCATCCTTCACCAGGTGCGGCAAACAGAGCAGCACCCAGGACGGGGAGGCCCCTCCTTGTCAGCATCCTGTGCCTGGGAGCAGGGGCAGCGTCGGTAAGGCAACACACAGCGGCTGCCTGGGATGCCCTTTCTGGAGAGGTGCCAGGGCTGCCGCCCGCCTGCCCACCCTTACATCCAGCTTGCTCCTAAATCAAGTGACTCCGGAGGCTGGGGGTGCAGTGGGGCAGTGCAGGGGTGGCGGTGCAGGGATGTTGCCTTGCCCCAAGCGCTGTCAGAGCCCCGTCCTGCTCTGCCTCAGAGGGACTCAGCAAGGTCACATTGGAAATGGAAGGGAAATATAACAGGGATCTTGGGCAGATGCCACCTGAGTCAGGGCGCAATCCGAACCTGGAGTGAGGCTGGCAGAGTGAGGCCAGCACAAGGGCGACCGTAAAGTGCGTTTGGACCACTCCAACAGAGAGGCCAGCACACAGATGTGCACCACCCTCCCTGACTCAGAGATTGGTCCAGACGTGCTTTACGGTGTCCCTTGTGCCGGCCAAACTTTGCTGGCCTCACTGTGCCGGCCTAACTCCAGGTTAGGATTGCGCCCTCATTCATTTTCAAATGGTTAATATACTCTGGAACTTTATCCCTTGCTACTTCTGTTTGATGGCAATCCTATTACACTGTCTCATTGGACTTAACAGAGCCTACTTCTGAGTAAGCATGCATAGGACTGTGCTGCTTGACTTGGTTCTTCCGATTCCTTCCGTGAGAAGGGCAGCCCGGACCCTGGTCTCTGCCCTGCCAACTTCTGCAGTGAAGACAGACACCATAATTTGTTCCGCTTCTTTGCAATCTCCACATCTTCTTCAAACATTCCTTTTAGGGCACAATCCTAAACCGAGTTAGGCCGGCATAAGCTAAGAAAAAGTTTGGCCAGCTCAGGGGACACCGTAAAGGATGTTTGGACCACTCTTGGAGTCAGAGAGGTCAGCACACAGATGTGTGTCATCCTCCCTGACTCCCAAGAGGGGTCCAAACATCCTTTACGGTGGCCCTTGTGCTGGCCAAACTTTGCTGGCTTATCTTATGCCGGCCTAACTCCAGTTTAGGATTGCACTCTGGGTCACTCATCATCCAACAGTTCTACTGCCTCTCTGGAAAGTTTCCTGCTTCTGATATATTCAAATAAGTTTTTATTGTTTGCCTTTCTGTTTGGAGCCATGCGCGCCTCCTCTCCTTTGTCTTTCTTTTCTGCATCCCTTATTGTCTGCTTACACTTCTTTCCCAGTTTGTGTTCCCTTTTGCAAGATGGGGGGGGGAAGTGACTCCAAAGGGGGCAGGAAGACCATGAACAGTTTGGAAGAGGAAGGACTGGCACCAGACCCCAAATGGGGAGCAAAATATCCAGGCAGGGCCTGAGCAAGGCTTGCCAGCTCTAGCAGTGTGCAGCCCAGCAGAGGCTCTGATGAGTGGGAACAGACACAGAACAGGGTCAGGCCCTTACTGTGTAAGTGGGAGGATGGATCACTGAAGGATGGAGGCAGTTGGAAGCCTGTTTGCCCCTTCCTTCCTTCCCACTTGCTGTTGTGGTCAACAGACACTGTGCTGCCCTGCAGTGCTGGGCCAAGTGTTGGTCAGTCTTTCCCCCAAAATGTCTCGTTTCTCTCCCGTGGATGTGGCTCTCCCCACGTGAGATGGGGGGCATGGGGGGGGCACAGTTCACCACACCTGCTGCTTCAGTATGCCTCTGATGGCCTGGGATGCCCATAATCTTCTCCAGTTACTGTGAGGTCTACATTCCAGCCCCAAATTCAACACATATGACTGACATTCCTACTACGGGGCTTCCCTACTCCCCTACTTCTGGCACAAGAGGGTCAGAGTTAATCAGCCAGGGGATGGCTTCACCTCTTCCTCAAAATGATGTCCTCCATCCCCAAGGTCACGACAGGCCGTCGAGCTGTCAGTACCCCGAGGGTCTCATCCACATCAGTTCTGTTGCTAGAGCCCAGATGACTAGATTACAAATTACAATTACGAGAGCCCAGATTGGTGCAACTCCTCCTTCGGGTGCATTTGAAAACAGCTGGATCCTAAAGGTCCTTTCGTGATAGGCTCGTGAAGTGCCCTCGTTTGTTCGTCATGCATTTGGTGATTGAGCTCCGGTGCCCCCAAACTCACTTAACGGAAGATTATTTCCTTAAAATGTGTCCGCAGAACATGCCCCACTGGCTTGCCAAAGTCAGCCTTGCTGGGAAGTCCACACAAACACGACCAGTCCACAAACGGGTGTACTAACCCGCCCTAGAGACATGGGGCGACCTCCAACTCCCCAGAGGGGCTGCTTGGAACGCCTGACCTACTAAGTGGCCCAGCGCTCTAAACCGCGGAACTCCAACAGTTCCAAGATTCCCACATTGCCAAAAAAGAAGGAAAAAGTCCAGCCAGGAGGGGGGTTTGCAGGCAACCTGAAGTCAAGCACAAACGTCCGTCACAATTTTTCTCCTGGCAACTCCAGTGCGAGACTAAAACTGCCGCCAACCAGAAAAAAGCTCATGCATTTACCCCGGGGACTCACAAAGACACGGCTCCTCATTCAGAAGGCGGCCTCTCCCCCTTCCCTTCCTCCCTCTCCAGCACGTCTTATCGCTCCTGCATCGTCAACCCCCTTTATCTCCTCGGGCACCGACTCTGTTACGTAGGACAATCGACGGAAGCGCAGCAGGGGACTGGCCACACACGGATTCCAGCTCGCCCACCTCGCCACAGAGCGGTGGGTCCCGCCGCGCCACAGGGAAGAGCGACGGCTGCGTGCGCGCAAAAGCGCGGGGCGAGTGCAAGCCCGGCCCATCGGAGGCGCGCAGCAGGCCCGGGCGGCCTGGCGCCCCGAGGACACCGGCGTGGCCCCGAGAAGGGCGAATGAAGGTGAGCGCGTCACCGGCAGGGAGTCAGAGGAGCCCGAGGCCAGCGGCGGGGAGCGCAGAGCGCGCGTTCCGTCGAAGGAGCGCCTGGCTCGGCGGCGGCTTCCGCGGGGCGCCCGGGCTTTCCGACGCCACCCCGCCCCACCCCGAGCTCCAGGAGCGGATACTTACGATCAACGGCAGGGAGCAGATGGTGAAGAGGACGGTCATGAGCGCCAGCAGGACGAGCTGCCCCAGCTCCTCCACGCGGCCCGCGCAGGGAGGTCCCGGAGGCGCGGCGGCGCCCGCCAGCTGGTTCCGGCGCGGAGGCTGGCGCCGGGCCATGGCGTAGAGGCTGCGCATGGTGCCCAGGTTGCAGAGGCAGACGGCCAGCACCAGCGCGCCCAGCAGGCTGGCGTAGAGCACCGAGTAGGGCCGCCCGCCGCCGCCGGCCATGCGGATGAAGCACCACGTGCCCGGGCAGTACTGCACGGTGGCGCCGAAGCCCAGCAGCGGCAGCGCGCAGAAGACGGCGCACAGGGCGGCCGCCGAGCCGGTCAGCAGCGCGCCCAGGCGCCGGCTGGTGTGGCGCTCGTAGAAGTAGGGGTGCCCCAGCGAGAGCCAGCACTCCAGCGCCATGGCCAGCAGCAGCACGGTGGGCGCCAGGCCGAAGAAGGCCATCAGGAAGGCGAAGAGCTGGCACAGCCGGCCGGGCTCGGCGCCCTCGACGGCGCTCGCCGGCGGCGGCGGCCACAGCTCGCTGAGGCTGCGGTTGCGCGCGTAGGCGGCCAGCACGATGGGGCTCAGCAGGCACTTGCCCAGCAGGTCGGTGGTGGCCAAGACGCTCACCAGGAGGTAGAAGGCGGACGCCCGGGGCCGCCGGCCGTCGCGCTGCAGCCGGGCGCGCCGCTGGTGCTGCCGGAGGAGCCCCAGCGCCAGCACGTTGCCCAGCAGCCCCGCCGCGAAGAGCAGCGAGCCGGGCAGCGCCGACTGCCCGCCCTCCAGGCTGCGGCTGCTGCGGCACCGGTACGCGCCGGCCTCCATCGGCCGGTCCGCCGCAGAGCGGCCGGCGACCGCGCGCCTCGAGGGGACGCGGGCGCGCACTGAGCCGGTGCCTGCGCCGCGGGGCGGCTGGGTGGGGGCGACGGCCGGAGCCCTGTCCGCCTGACGAGGGCTCTCCCTGACGGGGTGGGACTGGGGAGGGCGCAAGGTGGGGCGGGAGGCGTTGGCTCGTCGAGGAAGGAGGAAGCCCTCCTTCGCGCGAAGCCGGAGGAAGAGTCCCTCGTTCCCACGGAGACCGCGAAGGAGCTCGGCCTCTTCGGGGAAAGGGAGGGGCAGCCGCGGGGAAGGGAGCGCGCAGGACCACGGAGCGGTGCCGGCCTTCAGCCTGCCTGGGCGGGCACACCCGCCGTCCCGGCGATGAGGGGGGGACAGACTGCGAGCGGGCGGCCACTCGAGGGCCAGAACGGGGCTGCCGGCGCCTGGGGCACCGCGCAGCCTTCCGCCAGGTGCCGGGGTCGTGATCCGAGTGGGGATCTCTCCTGTCCCAAGGAGCAAGCGCCAGAGGGCGAGGCAGGACCACGGCTACGGGAAAGGGGGAGCGGCGAGGAGGCGGGGCAGGGGGCTTCCACGGGCAGGTGGGCACGCGCGGCTCCCGGGATCAATCCGGCACTGGCGGGCGCGGTGGGCGTCCTAGCCCCGCCCCTTCTCCACGGCCACGCCCATGTCGCGTCAGCCCTCCCAGCAGGATTGCACCGTCGGGGCTCAGTGCGTGGAGGAGCGGTGGCTTTGCGAGATTTCCTGCGGCGAGGTTGACACATCCGAACCAGCGTTCTCAGCAGGTTTCCCTGGTCGCTCATAGGAAATATACAGTATGTCCTACTAGAGTGCGTTGCGTGTAGAGCAGGGCTGGCCCACTCCTGAGGACCCCCCCCCCATCCGCACACTTCCAGTGATCTCTCTCAGCCTTGGGCTGGAAAAGGAGGGGGGACAGAAGTGGGGTTGAGAGAAGGCTGGTGGGCCAGAGAGGGTCAGAAGAGCAGAGGCCGGGACATGACTAGGCAAGGTGAAGAAGGCCAGTTCCGTGCTTGGGATAATGGGAAAAGGAATTGAGGATAAAACCGCCAGTATTCTTATGCCGTTGTACAAATCAATGGTAAGGCCACATCTAGAGTATTATGCCCAGTTCTGGTTGCCACATCTCAAAAAGGGCATAGTGGAACTAGAGAAGGTGCAGAAGAGAGTGAGGAAAATGATTCCTGGGCTGGGGCACCCCCCATATGAGGAAAGGCTGCAGCGTTTGGGGCTCTTCAGTGCAGAAAAAAGGTGCCTGAGAGGGGGACATGACTGAGGGCACAATCCTAACCTGGAGTTAGGCTGACACAGTTAGGCCAGCAAAGTTTGTTTGGCACAAGGCACATTTGCCACCCTAAAGCACATTTGTGGTATGTTTGGACCACTCTTGGAGTCAGGAAGGAAGACGCGTGTCTGTGTTGTGGCCTCTCTGATTCCAAGGGTGGTTCAAACATACTTTACGGTGTCCCTTCTGCCAGCCAAACTTTGCTGGCCTAACTGTGCGGGCCTAACTCCAGGTTGGGATTGTGCCCTGAGACTTACAAAATTATGCAGGTGGTGGATAGGATGTTCTTTTCCCTCTCTCACAACACCAGAACCAGGGGACATCCACTAAAATTGAGTGTTGGGGAGAGTTAGAAAAGGTAAAAAAGTATTTATTTACCCTGTATGTAATTAATCTATGGAACTCCTTGCTGCAAGATGTGGTGATGGCACTTGAAAGCCTAGATGTCTTTAAAAGGGATTGGACAGAATTATGGAGGAAAGGGTAGGCTGTCTCTAAATGCCAGATACAAGGGAGGGACAACAGGATACAGATATTCTGCAGTCTTGAGTGCTCCCTGAGGCATCTGGTGGGCCACTGTGAGAGAGTGGACTGGACTAGCTGGGCCTTTGGCCTGTTCCAGCAGGACTTTTCTTACATTTTTTTGTTCTTAAGAGGGACAGCATTTGGCATGCCACCTCTGGTTCCAGGAGGTGGTGTAAAGTAGCGCTGTACAAGCTGAAATCTTGTGTCTTTTTTTAGCACCAGCACGAGTTCCCAGCATTGGCCTGATCCAGCAGGGCTCTTCCTAATGTTCTTATGCTGCCCTCATTGCATATTGTACTGTTTAGTGCACATATTGATCTTGCGCTGCATCTTGTGCTCACTGACAATCAGTACCAGCCACCACTTCCTTGTAGTAGACGACCGAGTTGTCAACTAGTAGTTACATTGTACACAAAAGCACTTTAAGGAAATTACATGAATATTTGAATAGGAATTGTATTGTTTTCATAATTAGGCATTGTGCCATGCTGTAGTTGAGTTGGTTTTTTTGATTTTGCGGGTGGATTTTTGGGCTCTGGAACCAAGAGAGAATTTCAACGTTGGATCCATTGGGGAAAAAACCCAATTTTGCTATTTTTTTTGTGATTTTCATGGAAGGAGATAAGATCGTATAATGAAAAGTACAATAAGGAGACACCTCAGAGCATGTACAAAGTGCCTTTCTGTCGCCACAGTGTAATTGCAGCCAGCTGTGCAATGGGACAAAGTTTCCTTTTACAGAAGATGGAAGAGACCTCGACTGGAGACCTCGATTGGAGACCTCTCTGTTTAGAAGTCAGGTGATTCCCATATCGTCCTTGCCAGCATAATGAGTATACAGCCCCAGAATATTTTTTTTAAACCTGCAAAATTTACAGTTTATACTAGCTGTCCATATCTAACTGAAGAAGGACTTGCAAGGAGCCCTGCTAGATACCTCCAGTGGTCCATCTTGTGCAGATTCCTTTTTTCTGGCAGCCAGATGTTTTTGGGCAGGCAGTGGCATAGCTACAGCAAGTGGCACTGTATGTATTGCAGGTGCAGCAATGTGCCCTATAACCAGCCCCTCCTATTCGCCATTGGAGCCATTCTGGACAGCAATGGCAACTGCTGTTGCCGTCGCCATCCAGAATGGCTCTGATGGCGAATGGGAGGGACCAGTTATAGGGCGCATTGCAGCACCTGCAATACATACAGCCACACTCACTGTAGCTATGCCATTGTTTTTGGGAAATCCAAAGTGTGGGACCTAAGGGAAGCAGCATGGCAGAGACAAGGAGGCCCCTTCTTGCAGGCTTGGTGAGATGCCCCATCGTCCCCCAACCTGCTGGAAGTGGTTTCCCCCCCCCATCCTTGTTCTTCTCAGGACTCTTGTTCTGTGGTTGAGAGCAACTCTCTGGCCAAGGGAGATGATGACATTTACCTTTAGATTGTTTTCGCAATACACTGGGGACCTTGTTTTGAGAAACAGAGATTAAGCAAATGGTGATAGACACGTAGCCACTCCCTGCTCTGAGATAATAGGATTCCCACAACCTTTTGTGCTCCATTGTACTACAGGAGCAGCACAGGGAGACCTGGGCCTTGTTTGCCAGTGTCATTGACCCAAGAGCCTTTGCTCAAGGACAGTTGTGGATAGGCTGGCTCTGGCTGTGTGTGGAGGGGGTGGCAATGGGGCTATTTGCCAAATCTGACTTGTTCCTGAGCAAGAGTTCTGATATGGATAAGATATGGTTACATGGATAACATATGGCTATATGTTCTTATATTGATAGAGTGGAAAGAAGGATGTCCTTTTCCCTCCCTCACAGCACCAGAACTAGGGGACATCCACTAAAACTGAGTGTTGGGAGAGTGAAAACAGATAAAAGGAAATAGTTTTGTACCCAGCGGGTAATTAAGCTGTGGAACTCCTTGCCACAGGGAGTGGTGGTGGCATCTGGCTAGGTGCCTTTAAAATGGAATTGGACAGATTTCTGGAGGAAAAGTCCCTCGTGGGCTACAGGCCATGATGGATGGTGCAACCTCCTTACATTAGTAGTAGGCTATTACAGAATGCCAGGTGCAGGGGAGTGGCAACAGGATGCTGGCATCTTGTTGTCTCTTGTGCTCCCTGAGGCAGCTGGTGGGCCACTGTGAGATACCTCAGTCATTGGTTCAGCCTCAAACAAAGCTCAATCGTTGGTGCAAGCCTATGTTGACCTGTGAAGACAGAGCAGGAGGGGGTTTTCGGATTTGGCCACCACTTCCCCCTCCTAAGCCTGCCCTGTTCTGCCCATCCCTCTCCCATTCTGCCCACGCCCACCCAGTTCAATTCCCTCCCTGCCTCCCTCCAACCCCCTGTGCTGGCTGCCCTTGTCTGCTGGGTATCCATTGGCACGCAGAGCTGACAGCCCTCCCCTTGCACATACTGGCCTAGTAGCAGTTTCTGATGGCTGTAAAGGAAGTTATGTTCTGACTGCATAATCCTTCAGTAGGGTTGGGCTGTAAATTCCTCATTGGGATTGGGCCATAAATTCCTTCCCCCTCTTTTCCCAAGGCTTCCAGGTAGGTGGTGCAGTTTGAGACTAGAGAATGCCTTGCTCAAGGTGATACCCTTCCGTGGCAGAGTGGATTTGAGGCTGGATCTGTAACTGTCTCTCCCGTGCTTAGATTGTAAGGTCCTTGGGGCAGGGACCTTGCTTTTGGTACTTCGTACATTGCCACAAATGTACGCAATATATTGATAATAGTTATCTTCCATGCAGTCAGTTCTCAAGGCTCGCACAAAAATGCTCTAGCTCTTCACCTTGGTAGAAGAGACTACCAGACAAGTTCATCCAAAGAAATTCACTGTGATGACTGAGAATGTTTTCACACAGGCTTAAATGGTCTTTGAAGCTCTTTTTCACCATTGTGATAAGATCTGGGCTTCCTGCAGGCAGAGACATCTTCTGCAGCGCATCCCAAGGTGGAGAAAACTTGTCTCAAGAATCGAAGTAAGGTCACGAGTGACTCACGACTCTTGTTTTCCAAATTGCTCCAGACTACATACAAGAACAGGGCTTTCTTTGTGTTTTCCTGGGGAAATTTTGTGTTTGTGGCAAAACATAGTAAGAAGAGAAAACAGGGCCCAGTTGCCCCACCTAAAAGGCAGTGGGGCCAGATCATTGTGTGCCATGACATCGAGCCTCCCCTCCCCCCACTTCAGTAGATTGAGCTTTTTTTTGTATGCTGATGGCAGAATTAATAGCTTTGATGGTGGGGAAAGAAAAGAACTGGATTGTGTTTCCAGGGGGGGAAAAGAACAGCTTACGGTTGTGATGCTAACCCAGGGTATAGGTCCAGTGATGTCATGCAGGGGGTACGCGGGGGTACGCAAGTACCGGTTTCTAGGATTACAGCTGGCCCCGCCCATTCGCCCGCCCACTCGTCGACTCCGCCCTCTGCAACGTTTGAATTTCCTGCATGTTTGAGTTGCCTGCATGTTCTCAGAGCCAGGCAGGCAGGCAGGCAGCGAGTGGAGCCTTTCCTTTCCTTGCCACTGAAAAATGAGCTGCTCTGGGGTTTTAACATGATGCCAGGCCAGAAAGTGAGGACCTAAAGAACCTTTTGATGAGGGTGAAAGAGGAAAGTGCCAAAAT
>JAJKFI010009183.1:0-11386 GCA_029204185.1 Lerista edwardsae
AGGTAAGTCCCGCCCAGCGTACCGGGTGAATAACGCCACTGGCTGCAGCATTGGGCCGGGCTGCCGTTCATGCACTTCACTGAGCAGTAGTAGAAATATGACTGTACACAACACAGGGATTGTCACTATGCAGGTAATGGTCTTCCCAGGCGTGCGGCGTCAGGTACGTACCTGGGTGCCGTCTCTGTTCAACAACAAAGCTTTGACGTTGTCTGTGTGCCCTTTGAGTTTCATAAGCTTTGCACAAGTTCTTGGATCCCACACCCTTAAAACCTGTTGAAGAAAAACATAACAAGCTCCTGAAGTCAGTTTGGGTTCTGAAACAAGAACAGTCTAATCCCAAACTTCCCTTTTATTTTCAGTCAGTAACGACCCCATTTAAGCCTCCTGAATTGACAACACAGGCCACTTTCTTCTTTCTGAATCTGCTTCTTTAAAAAGTCTTGTAAAACTGGGTGGGTCCCAATAGAATGTCATTTAAAAAGTGGACCTCAGCACGAAAAATGTTGGGAACCATTGCACTGCTTTAAAACTACTATTAGCCATCTTGATTTCTTTTGAAATGTGGGATATATATATTTTTTAAGAATAGATACATTGAATCCACTACTCCCCCAGCTCTATAAGTTATTGATACATTAGAAAACCTCTTTGGATCAGAGCAAAGTTCTCTAGCAATGCAGGCTTCCCAGAAAGTGGGAATATTTTCACAATATCTGAAATAGTTGTGCAACAGGAATTGTGACAAAGGAGTCCTGAAGCTTCATACTACAAACTATTGAATTCATCCAGATGTTTAGTTGGCAACCATTTCTGCAATGAAAGGGAGTGGAAAGAATATTGCTTACCTTTTCAGTGGACCCTGAAACAATTACTGTTCCCATCTGATTCATGGCAAGGCTATAGATAGAATCTTTGTTCCCACTAAGGGAAGACGCTATTGAAAACAAATACAAATTGTATTTTAAGTAACACATTTCAATCTATTTGGAACAAATAAGTATCTGATTTCATTAAGTGAACAAGCGTACAGCAATAGCAACACAGAGAATGATGTACCACTGACAGAAGACACTTCTGAGACCATGACTGTTTACAGTTTTTATAAGGATTTTGATGAACTTTCAAAGTCCATCACAGGCTACAGGCCATGACGGCCTCCTGATTTTAGAAGTTACTTCAGAATACCAGATGCAGGGGAGTGGCAATGAGATGCAGGTATCTAGTTGTCTGTGTGCTCTCTAAGGCATCTGGTGGGCCAGTGTGAGATCCAGGAACCTGTACTAGATGGATCTTTGGCTTGATCCAATGGGGCCCTTCTTATGTTCTTATAATCATGCTATGCTTTCACACCCATAAACGCACACATCTCCACCCCACCGGTTACTACTAGACCAGAATACCCTCTGCCCCATGTTTACACCAAGAACCAAGTATTTAAAGTGCATGTAGTAAATGCAGAGAGATATTTTAACGGAAATGAAATCCATCAATGGTGATGCTCTTATTCAAGTTAAGGAGAATCGGAAGATAGTATAGCAGTTATAAGGTGTGGTATGAGGTTGAAAACTTGCAGCTCCCCCTCAAGTCTTCCATCCAATAGCATCATAGTATTGTTGTTCAGTCGCTAAGTAATATCCGACTCTTCGTGACCCCATAGACCACAGCATGCCAGGCCTCCCTGTCCTCCACTAGCTTCCGGAGTTCGCCCAATTTCATGTTCATCGCTTTGGTGACACTGTCTAACCATCCCATCCTCTGCCGCCCCCTTCTCCTTTTGCCTTCCATCTTTCCCAGCATGAGAAAGAGTCCTCTCTTTCTCAAGCATTTTCTAAAGAGTCCTCTCTTCTCATGAGATGGCCAAAGTATTTGAGCTTCAGCTTCAGGATTTGTCCTTCCAATCAGGCTTGACTTCCTGGAGGATTGACCGATTGGATCTCCTTGCAGTCCAGGGGACTCTCAAGAGTCTTCTCCAACACCATAATTCAAAAGCGTCTATTCTTCAGCGCTCTGCCTTTCTTGTGGTCCAGCCATCATAGTATACATCATACTTTTTTTCTCCCATATGTGTAAATGACTGTCACTCACAAAGGATAAGCACTGCATATGACGCTATTGGCCTGAAGAAGTATCTGCCCGCCCCCACACATTAACACGGGATGGCTTGAGGGGACCCCCCCCCCCACGGAGACTGTTAAGTTCCTGAGTGCAGAGATACTGAACTGCACCTCTACCCAAGACTCCTGGAATTACTGGGCCTTCAGCATTGTCTTCATGACAAGTATATTGCTTGGGAGACAGAGGGTGCAATCCTAACCCACTTTCCAGCACTGGGGTAAGGGCAATGCAGCTCCAAAGTAAAAGAACAAATATTCCTTTACCTTGAAGAGGCCTCTGTGACTACGACTCCACTGCAGAATGCAGAACATGCCCCATTGGCACATCTATGGCCGTGCTGGAAAGTGGGTTAGGACTGCGTCCTGAATTGCACTGCCTTTTAACTCACTTCTTTGATTTTGTCAGTTCCAAAACATCCTTGTACTCCTTTTTAACGTTAGTTAAAAATACTTTCTAATCACATGTAAACATTCAATATGTCCATTTTGATTTGGCAGAGCTATAATCTATTTCTGTCAGCTGTCCTATATGCTGTCCCAATGATTAGCAGAGAGTGAAACAGAAGGAAAACCGATGAGGAGTTGTCATGGATCCTTCTCCTTCACGGGGAAAGTATCTCGCCCAGCCCTGCCCATATAATACTTTACTCCCCCTGGATACTTACTTGTGACAGTGTTATTGGAGGCAGTCAGGGCTGTTAGCGTATTTACATCCCAGAGGAATATCTGTCTGTCCAGCCCAGCAGATGCTACCAGTTCTTTATCTTTTGCATATGCCAAGGCTTTAACATAATCCTAAAATAAAATATGCAAACCAATATGAGACTACAAAGAATGACTGAAGCCATTGGCAATGCTGATTTTACAAATGTATCCATTCACTTTCATTAAAGCACTCCCCCCCCCAAATACCACTCAGCTCCATAAAGGAGTTACCAAACCATTTAAATGCAGTAACTATTACCTTATGTGTCCTTAGTGTCGACATACAAAATCCCTTATGCGCATTCCATACTTTGACAGTAGTATCAGAAGAAGCAGATATTACTACAAAGAAAAACAGTTGCAACAGGTCATGTTTCCATGGCAAAAGGTAAGTGAGTCTTTATACTTCAAAAATCAGAAGTCTTACGCATTCTGTGATTAATTGCAAGCAACTATAATGAAATGTATCACTCTAAAAATCACACAAAGCAGCACAACACCTGAATCGCCCTTTTTAGACTATTTCACAGCTTCCAATGCTACGTAAACACATTTGTTTCTCAAACATTCTTTTCTTAATTTTAATGTTAGTTTCCTGATGCTGCTAATGGACAGTTACTCCTGTTTCATAGTAGAGTTGCATTTTAACAGACCTCTGCAAGCCATTTCCAGTACTTTTGAAGGATGGTATATAAATCTCAAACCGAATGATGTTAAACACATTTAACTCAGTAAGCCTTAACACACCCCAGCAAGTGGAGTGCTCTGTGAAAAGCACTATATAAATATTATATACATTTCACAATTAAGTCTTTTACAGTCTGAAAAATTACTTACATGTTTTGCCATTGCAACACAGTACAATGTCGTTCACCCAGTCTGTATGATGTTCCATAGAGGCTATATAAGGGTCTTGCTGGAATCAAGAACAATAGGTTGTGAGTCTTGTTTCACAGGAAAGGGCTATTTGCAACTGCTCACATTTTTAGCTACATTTCAGCCCATTTACTTTAGACAGCTAGACTTGAGTCCATGAATGTCATGCAACAACCCCTGTAAGTAGCCTGTATTTGGTTCCAATTCTAGGGCTAGAAAAGTTACTAAAAATATTTACCGATTTTAAAAAGTTCACAAAGCACTTTACAGAGGAAATAACTAAATGGTTCCCTGTCCCAAAAGGGCTCACAATCACATAAGAAACACCAGCAACAGCCAATAGAAAAGACACTGTGTTGGGGGAAAGAGGGATAGTCACCCCCACCCCCTGCTAAACAGAAGAGAAGCACTGCTTGAAAAAGTGCCTCTTTGCCTAGTTAACAGGGGTGTAGGGCTATGCATACTAAGCTGGATTAAACTTCACACCAAGTTTGATACACCTTGTTAAAATTATTTTTCTAGCGCTTCATTTTTAACAACTTACAACTTGAACATTCTCAAAGTGCTAAATTAAAAGATAGGACCATTAAAAGATATGCAATGTTTACAAATACTGTATAACACAAGTATGATTTTTAATGGCATAAAAGAAAACTTTATTGACTACTCTAACTGTATTTAACAGCCTAGGTACGACTTTTTTAAAGATAGGCATCAGTTTACCTTGTGCTGATTGACGCTCCATATCCTGATGATGGAATCTCGGCCTGCTGTAAAGAGCCTGTTTAATGCTGGGTCTAGCTGCAGTGCATTGACTCCATTTCGATTGTACTTCTCCACCTCATCTCTAATTACATAGGAGACCTAAAATGTGTTGACAAAGTTCTAATTAAAACGTTTAGGATGCCCTTATCCGTAGATTATTTCACACTAAACAGCGCTTGCTTTAATTTCATAGCCACGAATGCCTCAACACTCACAATCAGATGTAACAAGCCCTGTTTTGCCATTTTGAGAATAAGCTTTAGTGAGCTCAAATTCCCTTCTTCACAAGAATAGTTTCTTCCTGAAGATGTAATGGGTCAGCACACCCACTGTTTCTTTTACCTTTAACCATTCTCAATGTAGAAAGGGGAAAGTTGAACTCGATGGGTCTTTTTCAAGCTTGTCCACACGATCTTTTATCTTGTGATAAGCCCTTCTCTTGCTGTATTCTTGGTTCATAATGAATAAGATAATTAGGGTGCAGAGTTCAAAAGCGCCAACGAGCCCTGACAAGATTAAGGGCCTTCTTATTTCCAATTATATTTGCTTTGTTGCTGGTCTCGGTCTCTTCTCTGACAGTGAAATATCTGGGTTCGTTAATGAGCAACGGTTTGCATAAACGACGTTTCCTATATTCAGTTGGAAATGTGGAAAACATCACAAACTGCAAACAAATTTTAAATTTCCTTTCTTTAAAAGATAGCCATGTTCCATCTTGGCTTGTGTGAGGAGAGGCCCAGGCCCAAAGTGACAATTACATCATCATCATCTAGTTGGCTTCCTGGTGGGGAAGGGGAGGGAGACAGTTCTTTCCTCCAGTACACCACAAGATCCCAATGACAGAAACTAGCAGCTCTGGATTAGAGCATCTTTTTTATAATGCCCTGTAAGCATTTTGTATTGGGATAGTTTAGATAGAAAGGAGATAGCAAATGGTACACAATCTTTAAAATAGACTCTCTCAAGCCTCTAGGTTCATCTGTCATAGAAACAGATTGGGGGGGGGAAGCAAAATCTGGCAAACAGATCGCTGCCACAGTAAGTAAGGCACACTCAGAAAGGCAATAGAGCTCTAAAACTGACCATGCCTATACCCTTACATTTCACTGGAACCTGCCTCCATGCAGCACACATCAGTCAGAGGAATAGCCACAGATATGCAAACATTCTCTTAGCAGAACACTTTCTGCTACTAGGAACCATCCACCCATGTAACACAGTTATGTGTGAAGCCTATAATTAACTGACTTTTCTGCATGTTTGTCATGACACAACGTCAACAGAAAAGACACTCAGCTGCTTTTTCCTGTAAAAACCAATTATGTGAAATCATTCGCTGCGCCAGTTTGCTGGAGTCTTTTCAGTTAAATCATCTCAGTATTAAATACAGCAAAATGACATTATTGCTGCTCCACACTTTGTATGCCTTCTACTCAAAACCACTATTAGAGTCTCTTTCTCTCTCATCAACAGATAGAAAAGTGCTCTGCTGATTAGGAGAGTAGGAATTGGGGTTTAGGAAAATAAGTGGGGATAGAAGAGGTCAAAGGGGTTCAACAACAACCACAGCCATAGCTTTACTCTGCCAAATGCTGTGACCATCTCACACAATAGTGAAGAGGATTTGCAGTCATGGCTCAAGCATCTCTTCCCTGTCAATGTAGGGGAACTGTTCTATACAAAAGATTAGGCATATCTGACATAAGTGCCCCTCCAGTTCCCCCACCCAAAAGCCAACAGTCTTCAAAACAAAATGTTCAGAGATGTCAGGCAGGTACTCAACACCAGTTCTGGGCATAGAAGAAGAGAGTATAGGATGCACCAATCTAAACTGTACACGTGGAAAAGATGCAACCAGATCATACATAATCTGTGTTATGGAAGAATGTTCAAGATGGTCTGAAGCACAATTTCCAAAAACCTGATGTGCTGATGGATTTGGCTATTAGGCTCTACAGATAAAATTACAAGCCAACAGCGTATTGCATAATATGGAGAGAGACACCATTAGTCCCATTTGCTCCAGTGTAAGTGACTAAGAACTACAACGAATTGCATGTTGATGAGAATAAGCATCAACAATGTGCAGTTTTGCTATTACTGAGAGACCAGAAGAGACCACAAGTCACATGCTTAAAGATTATAAGTGGAACATTTTAAATTCATTTCTGCATTACATAAAGCTCAGCAAGTTAGTTCCGTGAAAGGACCAGGAAGAGGAGCTAGGGCTAAGCACCAGCTCCCAAAGCGGCCTGCTCATGTGACTTGCTGTGGTTGTCATTCCCTCCATACACTCCTGAATTGGTAAGGGAGGGCATTACTTCTAAAGACAATTGGCACTGTAGATACAAACTCCCACATAAAGCACTAATTTCAACAGGTGGGCCAGGATGAGAGGCAACACCATTCTTTTTCTTTACGTTAATAAGTAGAACAGGAATAGAACACAGTGAAAGGGGGAAAATGAGACACATGCACACAGAATTTTAAGGGCACACAGAAAGTTTGTTTGTTTGATTGATTTCTACCCCGCCTTTTAGCCCGGAGGCACACACAAGTTGGGGCTGCTTAAGGGAAGTCTTAGGTCCAAGAAAATGTTACAAACTACTGGTAAAGATTCTATCCACCCTTTATTATTACATAGACTTTTTAAAAAGTATTCACTTAGAACTACACAATACTGCAAACTTTCTTCTATCGTATTATGAACAGTGTCGCTAAGTTGATATTAGAATTTCTAGCAAAGCTACTCATCGCTGTCTTTTACACTTTTCATTCAATATAATGCTTTGTAAGTAGGCACAGGCAAAAAATTTTCCCTTGTTTCTGTCATAAGAAACACGGAAAGCTATCACCGACACCCATGCTTCAAGCAGGTGCATAACATTCTTGTGTTGTGGGGAGAGTGGTTTTCGCTAGGGACTATGGGATTGGGGGAACATGGGGCAGAACGAACTAAAGACTGCTACAATCAACTAAACCTTGCACGACACGGCTGACCCTTGCGCAACCCGATGGCGAACGGGGCGAGGAGATCGAAGCGGAACATCCTGCGCTAATAAGGAAGAGAGATAGCGAAAGCCGCAAGACTGTTTAAGCTTGTTTGCCGGTTTACCCATTGTTTGCAAGGTGTTAATTGAAACTTTTCGGGTTAATGATGTAACCCTGAGGTATAAGTCTATCAAGTCTGTTTACCCTTGTTAATCTTGTCAGTCTTGTTTGCCGATACTTCCTGAGCTAATCAATGCAGCCTTCTGATGGGTTAATTAATGAACGAATGCCTTGGGAAACTGAACCATAAATATGAGTCTGTATTCAACAATAAACCAGAACTTTATTATTGATCACATTGGTCTGTGTGAGTTCTCCCTCGCTTCGGCACGGCAAATGGTGACCCCGACGTGATTAGAAATAATCAGCGGACAGGTGCGAGGTTAGCATCCCGGACGGGGTAGGATCGCTGCGGACAGCCAAAAGGAAACGAGCCAAAGGATCCCCCGGGCGCCCGAGAGAGGCGGACAGAGAGAAGTGGCCACGCTGGCTGGTGAGTCAGGATAAAAAAAGGGAGACTGGTCGACAAAGTCCAAAGGGTGACGGTCGGATCAGGGAAGCGGGATGGGAATAGCCGTATCGGCTTCGGAGACGGAAGGGCTCCGGTTGTGTGAATTGGCCCCGAAGTATGATTGCAAATTAAAGGAAAAAGATGCGAGCGCCATATGTCAATGGGCTCGAAGGCGGGGTCATCTTAAGGACTTGAAAGACGTCTTTTTGCTACCAGCTTGGAAAAACATTGGGGCGGATTTGTGGGACTCAGTACAGAACAAGAGTGCTGAGGCACAGCGATTAGCCCCCATTTACAGGACAATGACTAAAATTATGCCTAAGTTACATGGAGAAGTGGAAGCCAAACGGGCAATAAGGCAGGCGTTGGGAATTGCTGAAAAGGAGGAGGGTAAAGATACAGGATTGACAGCATCAGGGGCGCCATCTAAGGAGGTTGAAATGTATCCCCTTTCCGAAGCTAAAAAGACGGCCTTGGGGGGTCCCACTGACAGCTTCCCTCCGTATACAAGCCCAGTCCCTGAGGAAGCCCCCTTCGCTAATCCCCCGGCCCCACCTGACCCCGCTGATGCTCCTTTGCCCATGTACAAGAATATCCCAGGCAAAACTTACCCGGATTTGTCACAATGGAAAAAAAAATAAAAAGAAAGCCTATGAAGTCCTACAAGCGGCGGCGCACAGGAAAACCCGAAGCAGAGCCCGGAGTCGGGGCGGGCAGGCGGGCGCGCTCAAAGCAAGGAGCGGGCGCCCAGCAGCTCCAAGCCAGCCCCCAGCACCGCGCAGGGCCGGGCAAGATAGGAGGATCGCCCGGGCGCTCCGGCCGCCCGCCAACCTGGCCAGTCACCGGCCAAGCCACCGCGCACCGCGTCTGCCCGCCGCCCGCCCGCCCCCCGCCAGTCAAGCCGGAACCGGGGGAAGATGGCTGAGCGATAGATGGCGGCTCCAGAATCGCGTGCTCAGCGAGAAAAGCATCTGCAACGGCAAGCAAGATAGTAAGAAAGCAAAGCAGCCCCGCGAGCGATCTAACGCGGCTCACAGCCGAAAGACAGCGAGCGCTCCACAAACGCAGCCCAAAAATACAAATGCCGACAGCAGCGAAAGGCACATCACCGCCCTCCCCGCTGCAGCGAAAGGCACATCACCGCCCTCCCCGCTGCTAGTCTCCCAAATGCAGATCAAACACACACACACACAGGGAAGACGCAAATCAAACGCAAAGAAAGAGAGACGGACGTTTAAAAAGGCAATTCCTTTTTCTGACACCACGGAAAGCAAGTAGTGAATTCTCTGCAAAGGCTGTCCAGTGTTAAATGTTACGTGTTTGTCATGTAAAGTCAAAATGCGCGCTGTATGTCTTGTCTGTCCTACATGTGTATGTGTGTAAAAAGGTGGTTGAATAAAATCCAGGTATAGGTGTTTAAGTAAAAGTTCAGGTGTGTGTGTGTGTGCGCGTGTTGTCCTGGACTAGAAGTGTGTGTGTATGTATAAGAGTGTATGTGTGGGTATGTAAGCACACCTAAAAGAAATCCAGGTATGTGTGTGTGGGCACACCTCTGTGTCCAAACTTTTTCTCTGCTTACTATCTCTTTCCTGTAATATTGTTGCAACATTTCTTTTATTTTTGAGCTCATTCCTAGTACCATGGTATACCGTTTTATTTTTGTTTCTATGCACTACTTGCTGTATTCTTAGAAAATTTTTAGGATAAGTTTGAACGCTGGTGTCCATCAAAGTGCAATTTTAAGCCTTGCCAAAAGAAAACCATATAATCTTTAAAGGGTATTCTAAATTAAATGTGCAATTGTCTGTTAATGTTTTGTAGCTACACTTGTGCACGCAGAAATCATAAAAATGCTTCAGCTATTAGGCAGTAAAGAACAATGGCAAACACTAAGAGTAAAACTACTTCCGCTCTTGAATGGAATCTGTAAAGTGTCCTGAGTTTTTGCAGTGAGATAAGCAGTTCCCCTCACACGTCAGTGTGCTCTGGTGCTATTTTTTCCTACGAAGTTACTCCTTTTCATCTGGTGACTGATAAATAATGGAGAGAAAACTGCACACCTTTTTCTTAAATTTTTGCCCCAGTGTAATCCTCCTGCCCCGGGTGTTTAATGTCATCATCTTAACTAGCTCTTAACCTCCACAAATCAGGCATTTCCTGTGAGATCCTGTGGGGTCCTTTTTCATGAGCCTTTTTTAAAAAAATTCTGGGTAAAGACCACCATACGGCAGTGGCTCAGGGCAAAAACACCCCAAACAAAACCATTTTCTTTTCATTGGGGAGCTCAAGGCCAGTGCTAATCACCTTCTCATGTTTATCATAGGACATTCCTGTGGGTCAAGTACTGAAATGCGCACTGGGCATCGGTTTGCCATCTGTCCATCTGTGGATGGCAAAGAGCCTGCATCAAATGGAAAAATTCTCTTTCTGAATAGCAAAGGTTTCATGCCACCTTTTAAAAACAGACGGTGGCTGCAGTCCATTTTCTTTCCCAAGTGTCAAAAAGGGCACCTCCAAGTTAAGCAAAACATCTTAGGCTATCACAAAACTAGGGGGGGGGAATCTTCCCCCTCTCTGTCTCCAAATGCAACTAAAAAATCTCCTTCAGTCTCGCACTCATTCTATTGCTGAATGATTAGTCAAACCCCTTCCGTTAAATCCAGCTTGGGCAAATCCCTTCCACTGACCCAGGGTCAGTGGGTCAGCTTTGTGCAATTCCTAACTTTTGTAATAAATATATTTCCCTCCTTTTAGAAAAAAAGGGGGAGTTTGGGGGGTGGCAAAAACCATGTATGTCGTAAACTAGGTAGTTAGTTAATAACGTGAGAAAGAGCGCTGCTCGTAACCTGCAGGAGACAAGCAGGAATTAACGCAAACCAGATACGCCGGCTGGCGTGCTGGGCTAAAAATCAAATAAATATAACTACTAGCATTGTAGCAGAAATAGCCATAAATGTCAGGGGAGTACACCAAGCAGTTTTACAGAACAAGGCTGCTACTGAGGGCTGCTACTGATTATTGCAAAAACTGGAGGGTCTGTGTTGTTTTAACCTTTCTGATCACTCAGATTCTGTTGTCAGCAAACTCAAGAAATTAACGCAGAACTTACAAAAAATCCGGATCCAGGCTGACCCCGTGGCAGACTGGTTCCACTCACTGGGATGGCCAGCCTGGTTACTACACGTGTTTCAACCTGTACTGACGGTAGTAGCTATATGTATTTTAATGTGCTTATTTGGACCTTGCTGTTTTCAATGTATCCAAAATGTTGCCTTTAAGACTTCCGACCAGCTGTTTAGAAAAAGAGGGGGAGATGTTGTGGGGAGAGTGGTTTTCGCTAGGGACTATGGGATTGGGGGAA
>JAJKFI010009187.1:794-17290 GCA_029204185.1 Lerista edwardsae
GGGGGAGACTTGAGGGTAGGCCGAGCCATGTGGCGAGGGATTGTTTATTGGGTTAGATTTGTGGCGAGGTGTATTCTTTTGGCGAGGGGTAGACTTGTGGCGAAGGGTAGACTTGTGGTATGGGTTAGACTTGTGGGGAGCGGTATTGGGGCTAGGTCTAGACGTGTGGCGAAGGGTAAACATGACACTAGGGCAAGACTTGTGTCAAAGGATAGACTCTTTGCGAGGGCTAGACATGTGGGGAGGGGTAGACTTGATGTGAGGGGTAGGCTTGTGGCCAACTTGTGGCGAGGGCCAATCTGGTGGCAAAATGTAGACTTATGCCGAGGGGTAGACTTGTGCCGAGGGGTAGACAAGGGGTAGACTTGTGGTGAGGGGGACACTTGTTCGTAGGCCCAGCCATGTGGCGAGGGATTGACTTGTGGCGAGGTGTTAACTTGTGGCGAGGGGTAAACTTGTGGCGAGGGGTAGATTTGTGGCTAGGTCTAGACGTATGGCGAGGGGTAAACTTAAGGCTAGGGCTGGACTCTTTGCGAGGCTTAGACTTGTGGGGAGGGGGAGACTTGCTGCGAGGGGTAGACTTGTGGCCGAGGCCAGACTTGTGGCAAGGGCCAGTCTTGTGGTGAAAGGTAGAGTTGTGGCGAGGGGTAGACTTGTGGCTAGGGGGAGACTTGTGGTGAGGCGGAGACGTGTGGGTAGGCCAAGCCATGTGGCGAGGGATTGACTTGTGGATTGGGTTAGACTTGTGGCGAGGTGTAAACGTTTGGCAAAGGGTAGACTTGTGGCAAAGGGTAGACTTGTGGCAAGGGTTAGACTTCTGGGGAGGGGTAGATCTCTTTGCGAGGGCTAGACTTGTGGGGAGGGGTAGACTTGCTGCGAGGGGTAGACTTGTGGGGAGGGGTAGATTTGTGTCTAGGTCTAGACTTGTGGTGAGGGGTAAACTTGAGGCTAGGGCTATACTTGTGCCGAAGGGTAGACTCTTTGCGAGGGCTAGACTTCTGGGGAGGGGGAGACTTGCTGCGATGGGTAGACTTGTGGCCGAGGCTAGACTTATTTATTTATTTATTATTTATTTATTAGATTTTTACCCCGCCTTTTAGCCCGAAGGCACACAAGGCGGCATTACAATATAAAAATTAAAAAGCAATTTAAAAACAATATTAAAACCATACACTAAAACAAAATTAAAACAAAAACAATACAGTTTAAAAACAACAAGCCCAGTGGATCATAAACTATAAAAATGTAACAAGCCAGCCGGCCAGCCAGCCAGCCTGTCAACAGTTAAAAGCTTTTTGGAATAAAAAGGTCTTCAACCCCCGCTGAAATGTAAACAAAGAGGGAGCCGTTCTCAGTTCTAAGGGGAGGGTATTCCAGAGTTGGGGGGCCACCACCGAGAAGGCCCTCTTCCTGGCCGCCGCCCCTCTCACTTCTCCTGGTGGCGGCACAGTCAAAAAGGCCCCCTCAGATGATCTAAGAGTACGGGTTGGATTATACGGAAGGAGGCAGTCCCTCAAATACCCTGGACCCGAGCCGTAAAGGGCTTTAAAAGTCAAAACTAGCACTTTGAATTGGGCCCGGAACAGAACCGGCAGCCAGTGTAGTCGCCGAAGCAACGGCTCGACAGAGTCAAACCGACGTGCCCCAGCAGCCACCCGAACCGCCGCATTCTGTACTAGTTGTAATTTCCGGACCGTCTTCAACGGCAGCCCCACGTAGAGCACATTGCAATAATCTAATCTAGATGTCACTAGGGCATGGGTCACTGTGGCCAGGTCCGCACAGCTCAGGTACGGCCACAACTGGCGAATCAGCCGAAGCTGAGCAAAGGCTCCCCTGATCACAGCTGCCACCTGGGACTCCAGGTGTAGCTGTGGATCCAGGAGAACCCCCAAGCTGCGAACCTGCTCCTTCAGAGGAAGTGCAACCCCATTCAGAGCAGGACGATAGTCCAGTACCCGAGCTGTGGATTTCCGAACCAAAAGCACCTCTGTCTTATCCGGATTTAATTTCAGCTTGTTCGCCCACATCCAGCCCCCAACCGCCTCCAGACAGCGATCCAGGACCTCAACCGCCTCCTCAGAATCAGGGGGAAAGGAGAGATAGAGCTGGGTGTCATCAGCATATTGATGGCACCCCACTCCAAACCCCCGGATGACCTCTCCCAGCGGTTTCATGTAGATGTTAAATAGCATGGGGGATAAGATGGAACCTTGCGGCACCCCAAACTTAACAGGTTGGGGTGCCGAACAAGCGTCCCCCAGCACCACCTTCTGGGATCTGCCAGGAAGGAGCGGAACCATTTCAAAACAGTGCCTCCAAACCCCAACCCGGCCAGCTGACCCAGAAGGACACCATGGTCGATGGTGTCAAAAGCCGCCGAGAGGTCCAGCAGGACTAACAGGGTCGCACTTCCCCTGTCCATCCCCCGGCGAAGGTCATCCACCAAGGCGACCAAGGCAGTCTCCGTCCCGAACCCCAGCCTGAAGCCAGATTGGAAAGGGTCCAGATAATCCTTGTGGTGAGGGCCAGTCTTGTGGCAAAAAGGAGACTTGTGCCGAAGGGTATACTTGTGGCATATGGTAGATTTGTGGCAAGGGGTCGACTTGCTGAGAGGGGTAGATTTGTGGCTAGGTCTAGACTTGAGGCGAGGGGTAAACTTAAGGCTAGGCCTAGACTCTTTGCGAGGGCTAGACTTGTACGGAGGGGTAGACTTGCTGCGAGGGGTAGACTTGTGGCGAGGGCCAATCTTATGGCGAAAGGTAGAATTGTGCCGAGGGTAGACTTGCGGCAAGGGGTAGACTTGTTGTGAGGGGGAGAATTGTGGGTAGGCCCAGCCATGTGGCGAGGGATTGACTTGTGGCAAGGGTTAGACTTGTGGCGAGGGGTAGATTTGTTGCTATGTCTAGACTTGTGGCGAGGGGCAAACTTGAGGCTAGGGCTAGACTTCTTCCAAAGGGTAGACTCTTTGCGAGGGCTAAACTTCTGGGGAGGGGTAGACTTGCTGTGAGGGGTAGACTTATGGCTGAGGCCAGACTTGTGGTGAGGGCCAGTCTTGTGGCGAAAGGTAGACTTGTGCCGAGGGGTATACTTGTGACAAAAGGTAGACTTGTGCCGAGGGGTAGACTTTTGGCAAGGGGTAGACTTGCTGCGAGGGGTAGAGTTGTGGCTGAGGTCAGCCTTGTGGTGAGGGCCAGTCTTTTGGCGAAAGGTAGAATTGTGCCCAGGGGTAAACTAGTGGCAAGTGGTAGACTTATGGTGAGGTGGAGACTTGTGGGTAGGCCCAGCCATGTGGCGAGGGATTAACTTGTGTCTTTGGGTATACTTGTGGCGCAATGTAAACTTTTGGCGAGGGGTAGACTTGTGGTAAGGGGTAGCTTTATGGCTAGGGCTATACTTATGGCAAGGGGTAGACGTGGCGAGATGGAGACTTGTGCTGAGGGCCAGCCTTGTGGCCAGGTTTAGACTTGTATCTAGGGCTTACTTGTGGCGCGTGGTAGACTTGTTCCTAGGGGTAGACCTGTGCTGAAGGGTAGACTTGTGGCAAGGGGTATACTTGTGGCGAAGGGTAGACTTATGGCAAGGGTTATACTTGTGGGGAGGGGTAGATTTGTGGCTTTTTCTAGACTTGTGGCGTGGGGTAAACTTGAAGCTTGGGCTAGACTTGTATCAAAGGGTAGACTCTTTGCCAGGGCTAAACTTGTGGGGAGGGCCAGTCTTGTGGCGAAAGGTAGACTTGTGCCGAGGTGTAGACTTGTGGCAAGGGGTACACTTGTGGCACGGGCCAGCCTTTTGGCGAAGTGTAGACTTGTGGTGAGGGTTAGACTTTTGGGGAGGGGTAGATTTGTGGCTAGGTCTAGACTTGTGGCGAGGGGTAAACTTTAGGCTACGGCTAGACTCTTTGCGAGGGCTAGACTTGCTGCGAGGGGTAGACCTGTGGCCGAGGCCAGCCTTGTGGCGAGGGCCAGTCTTATGGCGAAAGGTAGACTTCTTCTATGATTAGACTCCTACGATTAATCCATCTGCAAAATTTGATAGATAGATAGATAGATACCTTTATTGGCATAACAAACACAAACAAACATACACAAGGTGCAAAATACAATTTTAGGAACGTCCCCTAAAGCACTAAAACTTTAAATTGGATTCTCGGGCTGTATTAATCTTAATTATATCCAACAAAAATTTGCCAAGAGCAGTCAAAGAAATCTCATCCGTCCACTGTAAAATAGAACTAAGATAGGCTTCATCGAAAAGCCAGGGCTTTTGTTGTGGGAGAGAGGCAAAAAATTTATCCCTCGCGGCCGAATGGAATGGGCAGTGGAAAAAGATATGGGGTAGCGTCTCTACAGCATTCATTGGGCAAGGACATAATCTGTCATTAAGGGGAATATTGTTGAATCGGCCCGTTAGCACCGCCGAGGGGATTGAATTACAGCGGGCCAAAGAAATCGCCCTTCTAACTTCAGGATTATACAATAGAGAAATGTAAACCGGTGGCCTGCCTACTACCAAAGGAAGATTCCAGAACAAAGGTGAGCAAGATCTATTAGCGGCTCTTAATAGGTCTTGTGAGTTGATGTCAGCCAGCCTTTGTCTAACAGTTCTTAGGGCAGCCTGGAACGGGAGAGTCCCTAGGATGTCCGGGTCTAGGCCGATCTGTTTGATCTTGCACTTTGCCAAGCTGCAACTTCACTTCAAAGAACTTTTTTACTCCCTGTGCCTGGAAGCCAAGGACGTTAATCTTTGTTGACCTTACCCAGCAACAAAAACAAACCGACCGTTTATCCTAGGTCCGCTTGTTTGACTGAAGGGGGAGGAAGATGGCGACCTGGCAGTATTCATATTCATATTCATATTCATACCTTTATTTGGCATACAATAATATAAAAACATAAACATAAAATACATGATATAATTACCAATAACCATATCAAGTTCCGTTTAACTATATCACCTATTCAAGAGAGCCGGCAATACGATGATTGTTAGTGTTAATAATGCGCACCAAAAAGAGAGCCAATTGATTGACCACAACAAGATCCTCAGAATCAAATAAGAAATTTAAGGTCACCTCTTCTCTGTCCAAACCTAACTTGTACATAAGAGCTTGGAAAAATAACTCTCTGCTCTTTAAATGTAAAGGGCAGTGAAAGAGTAGATGCACTAGAGTTTCAATACTATCCTGTTGGCAAGGGCAGAGTCTTTCAATATAGGGTACACCTTTAAACCGACCCCACAGGACTTCAGAAGGTAGAACATTACAACGGGCCAACGTCATAGCCCTACGTCTTACAGGGGTGTCCAAAATATGCAAATAAGGTGGTATTTGGCCAATATTCATTCGTAATTGAAGGGAAAGGGGCGAGCAACGAGTGTTGGCCATCTTCAGTAATTTTTGGTCATGCGCTTCTAATAATTTCCCCTTGATCAATCTAAAGGCTTCAGACTGTGAGACCGAGCCGAATAGATCTAAATCAAACCCCAATTCAACGAGTTTAGAAGACCAGGGCTCCGCGGAAAAATAAGTATCCAAAATCATACACTGAGTCAGGTCGTTGTCAGCCTGTGAGTAAAACACTGAAAGCCAAAGTTTTGTCACGCGGATCCAAGCCACAGTTTCAATCATTCGTAGTCCAGATTCTAAACATAACACTGCATACGGGACACAACACGGCAGACCCAGTATCTTTCTCAAAAAGGATGCCTGCACTTGTTCAATTAAGTGATTGAGATCTCGAATCCATAATGGGATACCATACAGTATAATAGCGATACATTTAGCTGAGAAAACTTTAATTGCCGCTGGGATGAATGAACCACCTTTGCTGAAAAAGAAATTACAAATGGCCTGAGCAGACGAAAAAGCGGCCGTACGCACGTAATTGCGTTGTGCCGTCCAGGACAAGTTGTATGTAAAATGAAAACCAAGGTATTTGAATGATTTTACTTGTTCTAACTCCACTTTGTTGAGCCTCCATTTTCTTGGCTTCCATGACCTAGCGAACACAAGAATTTTGGATTTCTCATAGTTAAGTAAAAGCTTATTAGCTGTAAAATACTCAATGCTTTTATTCAGCAACCTTTTGAGGCCGATACGAGTTCGAGAAATAACTGCCGCATCGTCGGCGTAGAGAAGAATCGAAACATGACGATTTCCCAATTTAGGAGGATGGCCATTAGATATTTCTAGGCAGGGAACCAGGTCATTTAAAAAAATGTTAAACAAAATTGGGGCCAGCAAGCAACCCTGCTTAACCCCTCTATTAGAGGGGAATTCCTTTGTTAAGCTCCCAGTTTTAGAGGTACGGACTTGGCACACGTTGTTGGAGTATAAACCTTTGATAAGGTATAATAGTCTTTTATCTATTCCAAGGGTTTGTAATTTGTGCCAAAGTAAATCTCTATCTACGCAATCGAACGCCGACTTGAGGTCAAGAAAGGCCACATACAGTTTTGATTTAAGGTGTACAACATATTTAGTGGCCAGGTGTTTTAATATGAGACCATGATCTATTGTTGATTTGCCTCCTCTGAACCCTATCTGCTCAGGCCGAATGATGTTATATTGTTGGGTCCACGAGCGCACCTTGTCCAACAGATATTTGGCGTAGAGCTTACCGACAATTGACAAGAGACTAATCGGCCTATAGTTTGCTGGATCATGAGGATCACCCTTCTTGTAAATTGGGACAATTACAGAATTGAGCCATGCTTTAGGAAAAATTCCCGTAACATTTACAGCAGTAAATAGTTTACTCAGCAGAGGAGTCCAAAAAGGCGCGTCTGCCTTAATCCAGTCCGCTGGGATAGCGTCTGCACCAGCAGCTTTACCCAGCTTAAGGCCTTGGATAAGAGGCAAAATCTCCTCCTCGGTTACCGGTGGCCAGGCCGGTAGATTTATTATATCTGGGGAGACATTAGGTACATCCTCCTTATCCATGACAGATAGTAATTTGGCAAAGTGGTCAATCCAAGATTGATTTGTTATATTGCTTATTGGATCTGGGGCATTTCTAAAGCTCCCACGCGTGATGTTCCAAAAGGCTTTAACATCATTTTGAACTATAGCAGAATGCAACTTATGCCATTGGTCTTTAGAAAATTCCTTTTTCTTCTCTCTAATCATGCTTTTAAAGGCGACATTTGTCTCAAAGTATTCCCTAAGTGTCTTTTGGGTGTTCTGAGCTCTAAATTTGGCAAAAGTTGTCCGCACTTGGGCTTTCGCCTGCCTGCACTCCTGATCAAACCAATTTGAACGCAAGAGGCCTTTTCTGTTAACTGTGGTCGATTGTAGAGAACCCAGGCTATCAATCATTTGGTTAGAAAATAATTCGTAAGATCGCACAACCATCTCAAAATTCGTGGCAGCTAACATGCTAGTACAATGTTTCTTATTCACTTCAAATTCCAGTAAAGTATGGATCCTGGGGAGGGTATTATCATCCCAGCGAAGTTTAAATAACATAGGCCCCTTGTCAGGGTGCAGAGGGCAAGTCGTACACGCCTGCACGTTGATTTTAAACCAGACCCTCAGGGGTAAATGATAACTCAATATCAAGTCATCCACCGAAAATCCATCCACCAGATTCAACAAGGGGAGCGAAACTAAAATGTAATCAATAATACTACAACCAAGTGCGGAGATAAAGGTGAACTCAGCCGAGTTTGGGTAAATCGAAATACCGTTGAGCCACATCATGTTCATTTGAAGGGTAAAATTTGCCAGGCATGATCCTGCTTCATTCAAGATTTTATCTTTTGAGTGCCTTACCCACTGATTGAGAGGGAGGCCGGTTTGTTCATAATCCCAGGCCGAGATTTTATGATAGATTTGGTAATCATTACCCACTCTAGCATTTAAATCCGCACCCAGTATAAGGAGAGCCTGGGGATATTTTCCACTCAGTGTTAAACAATATTGAGTGAAGCTATTCCAGACCGTCCAGCATCGGTCCTTAGTACCTTGAGGAGGGATATAAGCGTTAATAATTAACAACGTTAATTCTCTGCACTGAACCTTAACAATCAAGATACTAAAAGAAGTTTGGGACTTCGCAATCAGAGTAGCTTTCCATAACTCTTTTACTAGGGTAACAAGACCCGCTTTAGGGCGTCCACGCCTGTTATTTTTAACAGCTGGTAGATGAAAGGGTTGGTACTCAGTCAATGAGAAAGGCTCCTCAGACCATGTCTCCTGCAAACATATGATATCATTTTGTGTCAGATGATTTAAAAAGTCAGGGTCATGCCCCTTTTTCTTTAAACCGGCCACGTTCCAGGAGATCACTGAAAATTTATCAGCCGAATGGTTTTTTGCCTGAGGATACGGAGGGAGGGCAGGAAGATGCATAAAGTCCGAGGTAGTGTTCTCTTTCTCTAGTCAAGTTGGAGCAAGCCACCACTCTTCTCTTGAAAACCCCCTCTTATGTCTTTTCTCATTAAAGCCGCTCATTTGCCCAGATCTTGACAGTTCACCATTCCCATCCTCACGAGTCGACGTTACCCAGCAATCTGCAGAGGAGAGGGTCCGCTTCTTGGATTTACCTCTGGGTAGACCACCATCGGCCATCCTTGGTTTGGATGGATAGTTAGAGTTGGTGTAGATCTTGGCTCTTTGGGGGGAATGTCCACGCCGGGTCCTATTCTCCAAACAACTATCTTCTACCCAAACCAGGGGAGAATTACAATCACTGGTTGCCGATCCTAAGTGGGAGGACGGCTTACGGAGTGGAACACTATACCTCCTAGGTGGAGACTTCCGGTTGAGAGTCCCAGCTGTGCACAACAGTGTGGGAGCTCCGTGTTCCTTTTATCCTTTTGTTGACTTTTTCAAGTTGTAATTTATTTCAAAGAGCCTTTTTTCTTCTTCTTATCTTCGGTGATTAGAGCCAAGGACGTTAACCTTGTTGAACAAAGAAAAAACTACAAACTGCTCGCCTTTCTTAGTCCTTTCGTCTGCATGAAGTGGTGAAAGATGGCGTCGGGGCAGTAAGTTACGCTGTTTATTTATCTCCCTCTGTGAACACCGATGGCTGAATGCCGAATGCCGAGAAATGAGAAATGTGCTCCATGGCTTCTAAAGGCAACTTTTCAGGATTATAGCCAGACTTGGAAGATAAAGGCTTCTTGTTAGCCCAGTTTTGTCATCTCGCTACTCCAGCCTGTGGGAGTGAATGTTTTAACAAAATATCGCTCCAATCCAGTGGTGATTATCCCCCCTTTTGTTTATCTTGTATGATTGGCAAGCATTGCATCATTGCTCTTTGAAGGACAATAGACTGTTGCTCTTAAAATGGTGATGACTAGAGCGCAGGCGGGGAAAAAAGTGCTATCGTCTAAACCCCGAAATGGTGCGCAGAAACAGATAGTGGATTATTGTGTGCCCCGAACAAATCTAATTGAGACTGCACTACAAGAAAATTTTGCCTATACAAGATCACTATGTAATCAGGAAGGGCGGGCTTCCTTGGAAGTCCCAATGTTGTCTCCACAGCCTATCCATGGGGATCTTAGCAATAGCGATTGCCCCCCTTCAAATGATGTTGTGGACTCTTTTATAGACACTGGCACATGGACTTTAGACCCCTCACTTTTTGAGAAAATTACATGGCCTGAGGCCATCTCCCGGGATGCCCCAGGTTTTTCCATCTCGCCTCTCAAAGACTGCATTGGTCTAGGGGATATGCACAACAATTCGACTTCCTCTGACTCCCCGGAACATCGAATCCACCCAGTGTATATCCAAATGAGAGACCAATGCTCCCTTGTGGCAATGACAGTTAAGAACACCTTTAATAAGCTAAAACTGTTGCTCCAAGAGATACTTGAAATAAAATCCAAGATTGATGCTGTTCTTACTTTGTCCTGTGGTGACCCGCATGGACTCGCTCAAATGAGTGCTCAGCCCATGGTATTTGATAAGGCATCCGACTGTATTCCTTGCTCTGTTAGTAAAGGAAACAGCACAGTGACAAAAAATTCTAGCAGCAGGGAGCCTGTGCTAAATTGCCTTAATAACAAGGTGAGCTTTTCACAATCTGTCTCTGAGCAGCACATGGCTCATACAGAGCTTCCATCCCCAGGGTTGATTACAAACCTCCCCCTGCATCCAGCCCAAGCCTCTTTTAACCTGTCATTCTCCAACGAGGATGTCATGATTCTTGATACCTGGCAAGAGAGTCCTGCGGGAACCCCCGTTCAGCACATACCCGATCTAGGGACTGGTAATATTGTGCTCCAGGGGGCAGATCCTCGGCCTGGTAACTACAATACTGCACAAGACTGTAGAACTAGCACTGTTAAAACGCTAGAGGAATCCAATCATGATAACCACTATATAACCATCTTTAATTGGAAGCTGGGACGCGCGAAGGACCTATGGATGACTGCAAATCAGGTCAAAATTGCCATCCTGACAACATTGGGATCGGACTGGCCTTATGAGGAGTCGTTTATCTGTGAGTGTTGCTATCCTTCTGTGCCCTCTGTTAAGAGAGGTAGGATTCTCCTAACGTTTAGAAATTCTGTGAGTGCACAGCTATTTTGGAACCTATTGTACAAATTTAAACACGAACACATATCCTTTAAATGGGACCACCCAGAGACTCCCAGTGACAGATGGCCCTTGGCTTTTAAACGGAAATTCCCCTACAAGACATCTGGGGACATACGTAATCCAAGACATTGGAATTACACGAGGCCCTCTCAGCCTCGTATTCACCATGCACCCAGGAACGTTAGGAAGTACGACGTACGTTCGGCGAGGCATGTGAGACCGCTCAATGCATACCCCCCATTTGTGTCTTCTCCAAACAACACTCCATTAAGACGACGTAAGACTCTTGGCATCTATACACCTAGGAGGTATAGTGTTCCACTCCGACCTGGCAGTAGGTTTTGCTGTTTATTATTATCATCTGCAAAATTTAATAAGTGCCACTATTTCTAAAAAACCAAAACCTCTCTCCAAGTGTCCTAAATTTGACTTTCTACTTAGTCATTTGTAGACCGGGATGTGAACCTGCCTCTTCACTGCCTACTTTCACATTCCAATGCTCAACAACAACGACAACTTTTGGGTTATTACTTCTAGAAGGTGTTGTAAGTCTTTCTACAAATCATCAACGTCTTCCTCTTCTGCATCAGTGCTGGGCATTGACATGGACTATTACGCAGTGTACCTTGGATCCAAATAAGTCATACTAACGTTTTTGGAAGTCACACCATGGTACATTACATCGGTTCAATAAAACTACAGTTCACTGAAATAGTGCATTATTTTTGAAGCTGTGTAATTCCTTGTTGTTCCTAGCAGTCTTATTCACCATTTTCTGACACCCACTGTTAATGGTCTAGAAGGTAAAAAAAAAATATTTCCCCCCTCCTTTTTCCCCCCTTCCCATTTACACATTTTTTCCCACCTTCCATTTTCTACTGTAATATTTTCGAAATTCTGAACATTAACAGAATTTGGTTTTTTTTTGGGGGGGGGTGAGTGTAGAAGTTAAAAAAATACTCTTAATAGTCTAGAAGTAAAAAAGAATTACTCTCATATTGACAACTACTTGTGTTATGAAGAGATTTTAATGTAATTTTCCTACTGTAATACTTTTGAAATTCTGAACATTAACAGACATTTTTTTTATGGGGCATGGCCATTTTATTTTTGCTTGTGTAGATTTCAAAAAATAAGTCTGTCAAAACAGTGCAATCCGAGTTTAAATAGATAGCAAGTAGCATTTCGCCCGGTATGTTCAGTAATATAATTATGCGGAATTAAACCTTGGAATTGCATATTAACTCATAATATGGTTACCACTGATGTTTCTACACGATCACACGTTGTTATTTTCATAAGTTTTTATTTCAGGAGTAAACGATTCAGTCCTAAAGAGTACCAGAAAAGCAATCTGAAATGCTTGGAATGAGCAATGTTTTGAGTACGCCAACATGGCTGCTAAGACCGCCCCTGGCCTCATTCGGCTGCTATCTCTTCTTAAGGGATGTCCTCTCCTGTTATTCTACCTCCATGCCCTATCCCTAAGGGTAGCCCTTGCCCTACCCAAGCCCTAGTCCTAAGGCAAGCCCTAGCTCTATCCCTAGCCCTAGAACTAGCCCTAAGCATAGCTAGGCTTAGTTCTAGGGTTAGCCTTAGGGCTAGGGCTAGGGAAAATGCAACGGCTAGGGCTGGGGCTAGGGCTAGGGCTAGCCTTAAGCCTAGGGCTGGGCTCGGCCTAGGGCTAGGACTGGGGCTTGTGCTATGGTTAGGTATTGGGCTACAGCCAGAGCTAGACTTAGGGCTAAGGCTAGCCTGTGGGCTAGGGCTAGGGCTTGGGCTAGCCATAGGGCAAGGGCTAGCCTTAGCGCTAGGGCTAGGGCCTCAGCTAGGGCTAGCCTTAGCGCTAGGGCTAGGGCTAGTCTTAGTTCTAGGGCTAGCTTTAGGGCTAGGTCTAGCCTTAGGGCTACTTAGGTAAGCCTCAGTTCTAGGACTAGGGCTAGGTCAGTGTCAAAGGCTAGGGCTAGGGCTATTCGTAGTGCTAAGGCTAGCCTTCGGACTAAGGCTATGGCCAGGGTTAAACTTAGTTCCAGGCCTCGGCCTAGGACAAAGGATAGCTAGCCTTAGTTCTTGGGCTAGCCATAAAGCTAGTGTTAGGGATAGTGGTATGGCTAGCCTGAGGGGTAGGGGTAGCCATAGGGCTAGGAGTGGACTATAGGGCTGGGGCTAGCGTTATAGCATTATAGCTGGGGCTATAGGGCTGGGGCTAGCATTAGTTTTAGGGCTAGCCTTAGGGCTAGGGCTAGAGATAGGGCTAGCATTAGGGCTAGGGCTAAGGGCTACGGCTAGGGCTAGCCTTAGGCCTAGTGCTGGGCTAGGCCTAGGGCTAGGACTGGAGCTAATGCTATGGCTAGTTATAGGGCTAGGGCGAGAGCTAGACTTAGGGCTAAGGCTCGCCTGTGGGCTAGGACAAGGGCTTGGGCTGGCCATAGGGCCAGGGCTAGCCTTAGAACTAGGGCAAAGGAAACTGCTAGGGCTAGGGCTAGGGCCAGGGCTCTGGCTAGACTTAGGTTTAGGGTTAGGTTTAGGGTTAGAGGTCCTCTTTGGCTTGATTGCCAGCACTTTGAGTGGTGCTGCAAGGGGAGCAGGCACTCCTTGCAAATGCTTTCCCTATTTCATCTTCTGACTACAAAATATCATGCTTGCTGCTTACTTGATGTTGTCATACTTGGCATAGTTCTGAATAGTGAGTGTGGTTTAAATGCAGACATGCTATTTGAGGGTGCAAAATACCATAAATGACATATAATAGTATAATCCACATGTTCTTAACCTTGTTTTATTAAGTTTGCCTCTTCTATGATTAATCCATCTGCAAAAATTCGCCATAAGACTGGCCCTCACCACAAGGCTGGCCTCGGCCACAACTCTACCCCTCCCCACAAGTCTACCCCTTGCCAAGGTCTACCCTTCACCACAAGTCTACCCCTCGCCACAAGTTTCCACCTCGCCACAAGTCTCACCCAAGCAACAAGCCATTCCCCCGCCACATGGCAGAGCCTACCCACAAGTCTCCCCCTCACCACGTCTATCCCTCGCAGCAAGTCTACCCCTCCCCACAGCTCTATCCCTCAGAAAGAGTCTACCCTTCGGCACAAGTCCAGCCCTAGCCTCCTGTTTCCCCCTCACCATAAGTCTAGACCTAGCCACAAATCTACCCCTCCCCACAAGTCTAACCCTTGTCTCAAGTCTACCCTTCGCCACAACTCAACCCCTCGCCACAAGTTTACACCTTGCTACAAGTCTAACCCAAGCCACAAGTCTACCCTTCGCCACAAGGCTGGCCCTTGCCACAAGTCCACCCCTCGCCACAAGTCTACCCCATGCCACAAGTATTCCCCTCGGGAATGTGTCTACATTTCACCAGAAGACTGGCCCTCGCCACACGTCTGGCCTCGGCCACAACTCTACCCCTCGCAGCAAGTCTACCCCGCCCCACAAGTCTAGCCCTTGCAAAGAGTCTACCCTTCTGCACAATTCTAGCCCTAGCCTCAAGTTTACCCCTCACCACAAGTCTAGAACTAGCCACAAATCTACCCCTCCCCACAAGTCTAACCCTTACCACAAGTCTATCCCTCGTCACAAGTCTACCCCTCGCAACAGGTTTACACCTCGCCACAAGTCTAACCCAAGCCACAAGTCAAACACTCGCCAAATGGCGGGGCCTACCCACAAGTCTCCCCCTCACCACAAGTCTAACCCTTGCCCTCGCCACAAGTTTACCCTTTGCCAAAAGACTGGCCCTTGCCACAGGTCTACCCCTTGACACAAGTCTACCCCTTGCCACAAGTCTACCCCTCCTCACAAATCTAGCCCTCACAAAGACTCTACCCTTCGGCACAAGTCTAGTCCTAGCTTCAAGTCTACCCCTCGCCACAAGTCTACCCCTCGCCACAAGTCTATCCCTTGCCACAAGTCTACCTTTTGCCATAAGACTGGCCCTCGCCACAAGGCTGGCCTCGGCCACAAGTCTACCCATTGCAGCAAGTCTACCCCTCCCTAAAAGTCTAGACCTTGCAAAGAGTCTAGGCCTAGCCTCAAGTTTACCCCTTGCCACAAGTCTAGACCTATCCACAAATCTACCCCTCCCTACAAGTCCACCTCCCGCCACAAGTTTACACCTCGCCAGAACTCTAACCCTAACCAGAGGTCAATCCCTCGCCACATGGCCGGGCCTACACAAAAGTCTCCCCCTCAGCACAAGTCTACCCCTTGCCACAAGTCTACCCCTTGCCCTCAGCACAATTCTACCTTTCGCCATAAGACTGGCCCTCGCCACAAGACTGGCCTCGGCCACAACTCTACCCATCGCAGCAAGTCTACCCCTCCCCACAAGTCTAGCTCTCGCAAAGAATCTAGCCCTAGCCTCAGGTTTACCCCTCGCCACAAGTCTAGACCTAGACCCAAATCTACCCCTTGCCACAAGTTTAGACCAAGCCACAAATCCACCCCTCCCCACAAGTAACGCTCGCCCCAAATCCACCCTTCCTCACAAGGCTGGCCCTCGCCACAAGTCTACCCCTCGCCACAAGTCTACCCCTCAGCACAAGTCTACCTTTGACCACAAGACTGGCCCTCGCCACAAGGCTGGCCTCCGCCATAACTCTGTCCCTCGCAGCAAGTCTACCCCTCCCCACAAGTCTAGGCCTCGCAAAGAGACTACCCATCGGCACAAGTCTAGCCCTAGCCTCGAATTTACCCCTCGCCACAAGTCCTAGACCTAGCCACAAATCTACCCCTTCCCACAAGTCTAAACCTTGCCACAGTTTTACCTTTCGCCATAAGACTGGCCTTCGCCAGAAGGCTGGCCTCGGCCACAAGTCTACCCCTCGCAGCAAGTCTACCCCTACCCACAAGTCAAGCCCTCGCAAAGAGTCTAGCCCCAGCGTCAAGTTTAGCCTTCGCCACAAGTCTAGACCTAGCCACAAATCTACCCCTCCCTACAAGTCTACCCCTTGCCACAAATTTACACCTCGCCACAAGACTAACCCAAAACCCAAGTCAATCCCTCGCCACATGGTTAAGCCTACAAGTCTACCCCTCAGCACATTTCTACCTTTCGCCATAAGACTGGCCCTTGCCACAAGGCTGGCCTCGGCCACAACTCTACCCCTCGCACCAAGTCTACCCCTCCCCACAAGTCTAGCCCTCGCAAGGAGTCTAGCCCTAGCCTCAGGTTTACCCCTCGCCACATGTCTAGACCTAGCCACAAATCTGCCACTCGCCACAAGTCTAACCCTCGCCACATGTCTACTCTTCGCCACAAGACTGGCCCTTGCCGCAAGTCTACCCCTCGCCACAAGTCTAGACCTAGCCACAAATCTACCCCTCTCCAAAAGTCTAACCCTTGCCACAAGTCTACCCCTCCTCACAAGTCTAGCCCTCGCAAAGAGTCTTCCCTTCGGCACAAGTCTAGCCCTAGCCTCAAATCTACCCCTCCCTACAAGTGTACCCTTCGCCACAAGTTTACATCTCGCCACAAGTTTAACCCAAACCACAAGTCAATCCCTCGCCACATGGTTGGGCCTACACAAAAGTCTCCCCCTCAGCACAAGTCTAACCCTTGCCACAAGTCTACCCCTCAGCACATTTCTACCTTTCGCCATAAGCCTGGCCCTGGCCACAAGGCTGGCCTCAGCCACAACTATACCCCTTGCAGCAAGTCTACCCCTCGCCACGAGTCTACCCCTTGCCATGAGTCTACCCCTTGGTACAAGTCTACCTTTCACGACAAGACTGGCCCTCGCCACAAGTCGGCCACAAGTCTATCCCTCACATCAAGTCTACCCTTTGACACAAGTCAAGCCCTCGCAAAGAGACTAGCCCCAGCGTCAAGTTTACCGCTCGCCACAAGCCTAGACCTAGCCACATTACCTTTCCCCACAAGTCTAACCCTTGCCACAAGTATACCCTTCGCCATAAGTCTACCCCTCGCCAC
>JAJKFI010009191.1:0-12964 GCA_029204185.1 Lerista edwardsae
GGTAAGGGCAATGTAGCTCCAAGGTAAGGGAACAAACATTCCCTTACCTTGAGAAGGCCTGTGTGACTGCCCCCCCCTCAACTGCAGGATGCAGCACATGACCTTACCCCAGCGCTGGAAGGTTGGTCAGGACCGTGCCCTAAGTTAACTGGCACTTTGTGTATAAGGTCGTAAGCTGTAATCCTGGTGCTTACTGCATGTGCTGCCCTGATGATAGTATCCTGGGCCAAAAGAATGCTACAAGAGTCAATTCAATTCAAAAAACCTTTATTGGCATAACAGAGGAAACACAGAAAAACACAAGAAAACAAACAAACAACATAACCAATAATCTTTAAAATTTCGGACAAATATATGGCAACATTCAATGTAATAGCGGGCTGGTAATCACACAAGAGAAAGGAAATAGTGTCAGAAGAAGAAAGAGAAAGAGTAAGAAGAATAGGTTGGAGAAAAGAAACACGAAGAGAGTGATGAAAAGGACAGTGTAAAAGAATATGTTGAAGGGAATCAGGGGAAGTGTGGCAAAAAAACCAGATTCTTTTGTCTCGCGGAATCCGAGAGAAGCGCCCAAGATGGTAAGCCGTAGGGAATATATTTAAGCGGGCAAGCATGAAGGCTCTACATTGAAAGGGATTTGTTAATTGGGTAAAGTAGTTAAGGGGCTGACCACCAGAGGGGGGAAGATCAAAAAAGGAAGGGGAGCAAACTGGGTTCATATGGGCTTTAAACTCCTCCAATTCATGTTGGTAGAGTTGATTTTTTATGCAACTATGGGCAACTTCCAGGGAAGTATTGAATAGGGATTCTAAAGAAATGTCAAGTGAAGAAAGTTTAATTTCAAAAATGTGAAACCAATTGAAACTATAAGGATCCTTTAAAAAAGCAGATAATAAAGAATTGTTGGAAAGGCGAAGAAAAAGACGCAACCAATATTTGAAAGAAATTGACCATGCCACCGTTGATGGTAGGTGGATACCTAATTCAGAAAAAATAGTGGAAGAATTGACTACATTGGGGATACCCATAATTTTCCTAAGAAAGGCAGTGATAAAATTGTTTAGATTGTTAGAGAAAGCAGTAATCCAAATGGGCACCCCATAGAGAAAGTAAGAAAGCAGTTTGAGATGATAAATTTCTAAAGCAGCCGGGACATACTGATTTCCGGATGAATGGTGAAATTTAGAGATGGCCTGTAAAAGGGAAGTAGAGGTGGCTAAGACTGATTTAATGTGTGGAGACCAATTAAGTTTATAGTGTAAGGTGATTCCCAAATATTTATGGGAGGGGACCTGTTGAAAAACTTGAGAACCAATCCTCCATGGAGAAGGAGACCAAGATTTGGAAAAAAACTAAAATTTTAGTTTTATCAGAATTAATAGAGAGGTGATTAGCAGAACAATAATTCTGGAAAGCTGAAAGGGATTGACGTAGACCAGTTTTGGAACGGGAAAGCAAAACAGCATCGTCTGCGTAAAGTAATATATTAATGAGTTCGCCATTCAAAGCAGGAGGAGAGGTGTTATAAGTAGTAAGGAAAGAGGGAAGATTGGCTAGATAAAGATTAAATAGAGATGGAGCCAGAATGCAGCCCTGTCGGACTCCTTTGTTAACAGGAATAGGAGGAGTAAGAGAATTGGAATTGGGAAGGTGAACTTGACATGAATTATTAGAATGGAGCTTACGGAGGAGAAATAAGAGGCGAGGGTCAATGTCCCATTTTTGAAATTTGTCCCAAAGAGTGACTCTATCAATAGAGTCAAAAGCACTCCTGAGGTCAACAAAGGCTACAAAGAGATTGGATTTCTGAGAAGTGTATTTTTGGACAAGAAAGGACAAAACTAAGATGTGATCTAAGGCATTGGAACCCGCTGAAAAACCAATTTGTTCTTTCCCTGGTAGGCCGGTATTTTGGGCCCAGCTCTGGAGCTTAGATAAAAGAAACTTAGAATATAACTTCCCTATATTTGACAGTAAACTAATAGGCCTAAAGTTTTGCGGTTGTGAAGGGTCTCCTTTTTTATAAATAGGACAGATAACAGAAGTAAGCCAAGATTCGGGAAAACAACCAGTGGAGTTTAAATGGGTAAATAATTTGGCAAGGGTAAAAGCCCACCATTGAGGATTGTTAAGGAAAATTTCATTCACCAAAAAATCAGGACCAGGGGCTTTATTAGTCTTAAGTGTAGAAATTAGTTCAAGAATATCAGAGGGAGTAACTGGGGGCCATTCTGGGACATTAGATAATAAGGAGGAAGAAGGAGAAGGCGGGGGTGAAGCAAAAAAAATCGAGGAATAATGGGAAACCCAAGCATCAGAAGGAATAGAGACAGTAGGAAGGTTAGAAGAGGAAGAAAAAGAATGAGAGATAAGGGACCAAAAGAGCTTATTATTGCGGGAAGTTATAGCTAAATGAAGGAGAGACCATTTGCGTAAAGCAAATAGGTGTCTTTTACATTCAAAAAGCTCCATACAAGATCTACGAAGCAACTTGTAGAGGGAAAAAGAAGAAGGAGAAAAAGATTGACGGCAGTTGGCAAAAGCAGACCTAAGTTGTTGTTTTGACTGCCAACAATCAGAATCAAACCAAGATCTAGGCGGCCTACGTGATTGGGTGGAACAAAAAGAAGAAAGCAAAGACATAAGAGATTGAACCATAGAATCAAAAATAGAGAGAGTAGAGTGAGGAGAGTTGGATTGAAGAAGCTGTTGTTTAAGAGAAAGTGTATCTGGATTAGAAAGCCAAGAAGAGTAGGCCTGCTGAACAGAAGGGGTCCACTTAGGTCTAGGACAATAAAGGTTGGAGTGAGAGGAAGAAGAAGCAGAAGGGCAGGAGGGAGGCGAACAGAGAAAAGTCAAAGAAATAGGGAGATGGTCACTTTCGGTGCGAGGAAGAACCTTGAAATTTATAAGATGTGGAAGTAGAGAATAAGAAGCCAAAGCAAAATCAATGACACTCTTTCCTCTATGAGAAAAAAAGGTAAATTCACCTTCACAGTCTGATGGCATAGAGCCATTAAGAATGAATAGATCGAAATTGGCACATAATTCTGCAAAAGACACTGTTTGGTTGTTGAAGCCATGATCTTTAGAGGAACGCCTATGAAGAAAACAAGGGGGAAGGTGGTCAGGGTCCCAAAGGAGATAGGAAGCTAAAGTATTATTATTTGGCCCCAAACGAGCATTCAAATCTCCTAGGATAAGAAACGGAACAGAGGGCCATATGGCCCGATGTTTCTCTAATAGTTTGTCAAGAACACACCAATGGGGAGAAGGAGCAGAAACAGGGGGAAAGTATATATTGTATAATAGGAATAAAGGAGCTGAGGAACAAACCAAAAATGCTTGGATATACTGAGAATCAGAGGCCAAACATGTGAAAGATAAAGGCAAGGAAAATTTATGGAAACACACGAGACCAGCAGAAGGACGTCCTTTGGCTGATATTTTTATAGCTGGGAGGTGAGAAACAGAAAAACCAGGGAGATGAGGAGGCAATAGGGTCCAGGATTCCTGGAGCAGAATTATGTCGAAATTATTTAGGAAATCAGTAAAGTCCAAGTCAAATTCATTCCGTTTCCATCCTCCTACATTCCAGAAAAGAAGAAGAAGGGGAGTAGAAAGGGAAGAAGGGGATGGAAAAGAAGGGCAGAGTCACTGGGACTGTAGCAGAAGAGACTGGTCGGGAGGATGGGGAAGGGATTGAAGAGAATTGGATTCTCCTGTCACCAATATAGAAGAAATAGGCTCCACCTCAGATGAGACAGGGGGAGAATTAAAAGGAAGAGTATCTATCGTAGGACACAAGCTGGCCGTACACTTCACAGTATGTGACTTAACAGGCACACTAGCAGACAAGAGGTCAAAATAGAGAGGAGAAGGAGATTGGAGAGACGCATCGATAAGTTGAAAAGATCCACCTGGGCAAGGTTTCTGGACTACACAAACAGGGGAAATAGGAATAGGAATAGAACTAAATCCTGCAGCAACACCCACACCCAAGCCCTCCTGGGTAGAGCAAAACGGAGGACCAGAAGAATTAGATACAGATTTGCTCTGGTACGCATCATGAGTCAATTTAGAAGAGACTGGGCAAGAGGGAAGAGCAGGAAAAGTAGTCGGAGCAACAGAAGGAATGGACTTCTGGTTCTGGTTCAATACTTTACTACATAGTTTAGAAGAATGATCAACAGGAGGAGCTTTCAACAGAGAGGAATTGATTTGAGAACTACTAACCACATTGGAAACATTAGGAGGAAGTCTGGGGAACAAACTTGAGACTGTCATATTCCTAAAAAAGCGGTGGGTTATAATACCAACACGATACAAGGCTCTCGTTGGTTCCTGTAACAGTCGAGGAATACGAGCCGATTTAAAACAAAGTAGAAAACGGGCTGACTGGGCGTTGCGATAAATCACCTTGCAACTGAAGAGATCCACATTGGCCGTTGAGATTTTGAGAAGTCTGGAGATGTATCTTTTGGCCAAATGGAGGGAAGACCAGTCCGGGAGATATTGATGTCCAAAGGCAGCAGTCACTGTGAGTCCGATAACACAGGGATCAAAAACCAGCTTGTCAGAAGCAGGCAACAACGAAGAGGGCTTCAAAAAACTATGATCAACTGCAACAGGAAAAACCTGGGACGGACTGTTCAGCCGAGCAGAGGAAGCTTGAGAGGAGGCAGTTGCTTTAGGTGCAGGAGAAGAAGGTGCCGGGAATCTTGAGAGAAGCGCAGTCAAAACAGAAGTAATATGGGAAAGCTTCTGAAAAATTTCAGTAACTGTATGAGCAGTGAGAAGGGTATGCTTCTCTAGGATAGACACATAGTCATTAGAATCAGGAAATTTCTCACTTGTCATCGAAGGAGCTTCGGGAGATGTAGACAAAGAGATGTGCGTCGACGAAGCCGAATCTGAAGGGGGAAGCGGGGAGGGGGAAGGGAGAGACTTGGATGGGGCATTCTGTGGATGCCCCAAAAAAGTCTCTAGCCTCAGTTGTTTAGAAACTGGGGTATTCGGTGGTAAAGTAGGCGAGGAGAGCACACGCTTTTTCCCCATTGTATTCAAGCGGAAAAGCGGCAAAACAGGGCACCCAGACGAGGCTTACGAGACAATGGCGGACAAGCTTGAGATGCTTGAAACGCCCAACTCCGATCTAGAAACTCTCCACCAAATACACTTCAACGCACATCAAGGGAAATCAAAAGGAAGCTTTCTTATTAGAGGGTGAGACTGAAGAAAAAATTCCGGCAAAAAGGGATTGTGAAATAGCAAAAAAACAGGGATAGTGAGGGGAATTTACCGGAGCTCTGAATCCTCGCTGTTGAGGCTCTGACTCTCCAACCGGAACAAGAGTCAGTGCCATCCACAGTCAGGGCCACTTATTTATTAGCCAACCTCTAAACCACTCTAAAGTTAGGGGTGTGGTGGCACTGTGTGGTAAACCACTGTTGCTGAGGTTGCCGACCGGAAGGTTGGCAGTTCAAGACCATGTGATGGAGTGAGCTCCCGTCACTTGTCCCAGCTCCTGCCAACATATCAGTTCAAAAGCATGTAAAAATGTGAGTAAAGAAATAGGGGCCACTTTCGGTGGGAAGGTAATGGTGTTCCGTGCGCCTTGGCATATAGTCATACTGACCAGATGACCACAGAAGCTTGTCCTAGGACAAACTCTTTGGCTTAGAAATGGAGATTAGCACTGCCCCTTACAGTGGGTCACGACTAGACCATTTGGTTGTGGAGAAACCTTTACCTTCTAAACCACGCCAAAGGGCTCAGCGTTGTGTGCATGGTTCCCTCTCTCCCTTAACTAAACACCACTTCCATAGGTCAGGGTGGGCAGAAGGATGCCTGGCCCAAAGTCACCAAGGAAGTGTTATGACTGGGCAGGGAAGTGGCGTGGATCCATCAGAACCCGTCCACCCCCCATAGACATTGCACTATCTTGGCTTTCCAGATTGACATGCAAATACTAATTATTTAGTAGGAAACACTCTCCTCCCAACAGCAAGCCAGAGATAATATGTGGAGAGGATGATTTAGGGTTGTGCAACCCTCAAATCGGTTATCCCCAGGTTTTTATTTGTTACTAGCTTTTTTTACCTGGCGTTGCCCGGGCAACACATGATCCCAAGGCAGAACGTGTACTGAAACGGCATTGGGAGCATTGCCATTCATCTCGGCGAACCCGGACACTATGGATTTGCCACTGACTTCGGCCGTTTTCGACCATTTTCACATGGGGGTCCCTGTGGACCCCCACCTCTGGGGGCGCTAGAGGGGTCTGACCCCCGCAGTGTTTGTCCCCAGACCGTAAAGCATACTGCTGTCAATCGCTCCAGGTGTTCCAGCGGGGCATGGCAGACATTTTGTTTCGCACCCTTTCTCACCCCCACATTGAAGGGGGGGCCGAACCTGGACTCCAACAGCATCGGGAGCGTCACCGCTCTTCTCAGCGGCCCTAGAAACTATGGATCAGGCACCGATTTCGGCCTTTTTTGACCATTTTCACATGGGGTCCTGTGACCCGAGGGTGGTGGGTGTCCCTGACCCCCATAGTGTTTGTCCCCAGGCCGCCAGGCATCCGCATGCCGAGTTTGGTGGCAGTCAGTCCAGGCATTCCAGCAGGGCATGGCGGACGTTTTGTTTCGGACCCCTTCTCACCCACCATGCTGAGGGGGGGCAAACCTGGACTCCAATGGAGTTGGGAGCGTCGCCGCTTGTCTCGGCGACTCTGGAAACGACGTATTCCATGCCAATTTAGGCCATTTTTGACCATTTTCACGTGAGGCCCCCTGCGCACTCCCACCCCTGGGGGCACTAGGGGCCCCCGACCCCAGCAGTGTTTGTGGCCAGGCCGCAAGGCGTGCGCATGCTGAATTTGGTGGTAATCGGTCCAGGCGTTCTAGCAGGGCATGGCGGACGTTCTGTTTTGCAACCCTTCTTGCCCCCATGTCGAGGGCGGGCCGAACCCAGACTCCAACGGCGTCGGGAGCATCGCTGTTTGTCTTGGTGACCCTGGAAACTACGGATTCGATGCCAATTTCTGCTGTTTTCGAGCATTTTCACGTGAGGCCCCCCCAGGCCTCACATTTGTGCTTTTAACATTTTGACTTAGTTAACATGCATGCAACTCTCCATTATACCTAACGTTGTCTTCCCTATCCTATGTATAACCACCTATCCTTTACGCATATCTTTATAGCTGGAAAAAAATAATAAAAACCATCTTCAAAAAAAAAGAAGTAGGAGCAAATCAAGCCAAGAAGGCGATTTCTCCGAGCCCCTGTCCCTTTAAATTCAGGAGATGTCAATTTGAAGGTTCGTTTGCCCGGCGTGCATTCCTGTTCCTGCTGAGGTCTGTGAAACCCACCCGAGCTCAACGATCCCCGTCCTACGGCATTTGCTATAGCTTACCGAACTTAAATGTCGACGGAAAAGAATGCCAGCTGGACATGATGGTGGTTCCAGAAAGTATTTATTGCAATAAAGACTCAACAGGCCGCAAAATGCGCATGCAAAAATGGCACCCTAATTATGTGCCAAGATTCACAAGACAGGACCTCTTATACATTCTTAGGTGCAAATGGAGAATAATTAAGTATCCAAACGAGATCAATTGCCTAATCCCGCTTTGATTATTGGGGCACTGGGGTTTGTGGGACTTCTGATTGGTCCAAGGCTGGTTTGAGGAACTCCGCGAGACATGCCTGTTTGCCTGGTGGGTGACTGGCGCTTTGGAAGAAGGGCTAATCTTGGCATGACAAAAGTTGGGAATGGCATGACAAAAGATTGGGAAAGGCTAATCGTTGGGGTACAGACTTGATTGATTCAGAAGAAAAGGCCTAGGGTCAATGAGGGGGGCAGAGATAGACATATATCATTTAAACACAAGAGTCATCTTGATATGAAAAGACACCTATAGACAGAGGCGGATCTACAGGGAGGGCAAAGCTCTAAGTGTTGCAAGAAGCCTTACCCTGTCATGTAAATCCCTCCTCTCCCTTGCTGCTGTAGCCAGTAAGCAACACCAAGATGTTGCTTTTCCCTGTGAGGATTGGCTAAAACGGTTCAGGAGAGGAGTAATTTCCACTGCAAGGTAAGGCTTCTTGCAAAACTTAGAGCTTTGCTTTCCCTTAGATCTACCTCTGCCTATAGACAACACAAAGGAACGATTCATACATTTCGATATGTAAAAGAAACCTATTTACTACCAAAGTTCATCAACAAGTTCATCTAAGCCTATTATGTAAACATATGTGGGAATCAGAGATGTTGGCACTGAAGACGTGACCCAAGGGCTCGACTTGGTGGCTGTGGCACACTCTTGGAGGAGTCGGCATCCATTTTGTCAATTGGCAGCCATTTCACGTTGCCCTTACACCGTTCGCACAAGCACAAGGTTCAACATGGCTGTTCTCCCTTGCAGAGCCCGCTTCCCATTCATAAAATGCGTTCCCATTCATAAAACCCCATTTACGTAGCTGGCTTTCCCCTTAAAAGGGAGGCTTTGACAGTTCAAGTTTTTGACGGCTCGCTTGAACCACGTGGTCGGGGGTTCCGGGGAACGGCCGGGCTATCCCCAACTTTGACAGCCGGCAAAGCGGTGCTTTTGAGGAATCAGCTCAGGAATTTGACAGCCGGCTTGTTGGTTTGCGGTTAACAGTTTCTACAAGGCGTATGTTGGGGTAAAACCGAAGGTCAAGGCTTGCGATAATGCCATCAGTGTCGGCTCGCGCTGCAGTAATCCCATCAACGCTGTCTCGCTGGGGCTGCGGAGCAGTGGCACGAGTTCGAATCCCCGTGTCCCCTGTCAGGATGCTGAAGGAACAGCGTGAAATGATTTGTGTGTCTTTAAGAAAGCTCAGGCTGTCCTAACATAACAATGGTTTTCATCCATAGTACACACACTGTGCACAGTCACCTGCATCCCTAATAGGCCCACCATTTGTCCATGCTTTATTTGTCCTAGGGGTTTTGTAAATATATCTGCACAGTTTAACTCTGACGGGCAGTATGTTAACTTAATCAGCCCGTGCTGTATACATTGTGACACATTGTGGTATCTGATATCAGTGTGTTTTGATCGCGTTCTTACCCCTGGCGTCGTTGCCATCGCTATGCACGCTTGATTATCCTCCATAACTTCAATAGGGGCTTCCACACTAATACCTATATCCCACAATAGCTGTTTGTACCAAACCATTTCAGTACATGTTAAAGACAAGGCCCCGAACTCCGCCTCCGCAGAGGATAGGGCTACATATCTTTGTTTCACAGTCCTCCATCCCACAAGTGTTTCGGCTACGTATATCGCTAACCCAGACGTGGACTGTCTCGTACCAATGTCTGCTGCCCAGTCGGCATCCGTATATGCCTTCAACGAAAAGACTCCCTTTGGCTGGATGCTTAAGCACAGGTTTACTGTCTCTTTTAAATATCTCAATATTCTTTTCGCTGCCTGCCAGTGCCTTAGTTTCGGTTCTGAAATGAACCGGGTCAATATGTTTACTGCCGCGGCAATGTCCGGGCGTGTCCACTGGCTCAGGTACAGCAGGCTTCCCACCAGGGATTGATACATTTCTTTGTCGTAACGTGGACTGTCAGCATCCTCTCCCTTTTGAAACTCTAGGATCATTGGCGTACTGACCCCTTTGCATTGTTCCATGCTATATCCTTTAACCAACTGCACTATTTTGTTCTTTTGGGAGAAATTGTACCCCCCCGATGGTTGTTTCTCTATGTCTACCCACAGGTAGGTTCGAATCCCTCCAAGTTCTCTAAGTTGAAATTCTGTCTTCAATTCCTCTATTACGGTATCTAATAGTGCACTATTTCTGGACATCAACGCAAGGTCATCCACGAATACGACAATCAACACACAAGTGTCTTTGTCCCCCCTAATAAATAGACAGGGATCAGCCTTAGCGGTATGAAACCCTTGTCTTTTCAAGGCCGTACTCAGACAGTCATTCCAGGCAAAAGCGCTTTGTTTTAGGCCGTATACAGCCTTATGGAGTCTCCAACACACCTGGGCGTTGGTTTCACGCCCTGGTGGCTCAGCCATGTATATCTCATGTTTCAAAGGGGCATTTAAATATGCAGTAGTAATATCCAAGTGTTTAACCTGACCGCCAACATGCGCTGCCCACGCTAGACAAACCCGTAGCGTCTCTGCTTTTAATGTGGGGGCAACTACTTGATCGTAATCCAGGGCTGTTTGGGCATAGCCCTTGGCTACCAGCCGTGCCCGATACCTCCTCCCCCCATCTGCTAGGTCTTTCATTTTAAAAACCCATCTACAATCAATTACTCGCTTATCCACGGGTTTTCTTACAACAATATATACATTCAACGCTTTCATACTTTGTAATTCTTCATCTATGGCTTTCTGCCATAGCTGTTCTTCTGTTGGGGGCATTTTGGCCAGGTCCCGATAGTTTTGGGGTTCTTGCGCCCCCTGCCCAGGGTCAACACTTGGCAGGCCAAACGCATTACAACTTGACTCCCCGGGTGTATACCTTCTAGGTGGTTTACCTAAGTTTTCCCTTTTGGACCTCCTTACTGGTGGCTCGGCAGAACTGGGGCCTGCCTCCTCCTGAGGCTGCTCCAAGTCTCTAGGCTCAGCCTCAACCTGAGGCTGGTCCTGATCACTTTCCTCAGCCTCCATCTGAGGCTGTACCACTTCAGGCTGCTTAGGCACCCTCATGTCACCCTCACTGGGTGCTGCCTCCTCCTGAAGCAAAGTCTCACCATCAGCCAAGGAGTGTTCTATCTCTTCCTCCTTCGGGTCAGTGTCTCTTGACCCATCGGTTACACCACCAAGGTCATCTATGTCTACTTGACATTGCTCCCTCTTCACAACACTTTGTGCCTGCTGTTTTGGCTGACTCTGTTCTACTGGAACAACCTGTACACCGTGGGTTAACCTTTCCCACCCTGCATTTTCTGCGAATGTGGCACTGTGACTTATGGTCACCGACAGATTGCCAGGTGTCCCAAATCTCCAGGCTTTCGAACCTGGCTGATATCCAAGGAAAAGCATTTTCTTTGCCTTGTTCTGGCCTTTACGTCTCTGACTACTAGGCACATGTACCCATGCAGGAATCCCAAACTGTCTTATGTATTTAAGATTGGGTTTCCTACCATACAATAGCTGATAAGGAACTGCATTAATTCCTGCATGCCAGAGGCGGTTCTTAACAAAATTAGCACATTTGATAGCTTCCCCCCAGTACCCCTGGGGTAATGTACTATCCTGTAGCATGGCAGCAGCCATGGTCTGTAGGATGCCCCCGTGCCTCTCAACTAATCCATTCTGGGCCGGAACATATGGGACAGTTAGTCTGTGACGAATGCCTTGGGTACTTAACATCTGTTTAAACTTTGTGTTAGTAAATTCAGTGCCATTATCTGTCTGTACAGAATCCACAGGGGCCCCATGACGACGCTGAACACATTTAAGCCACTTTTCTACCTCTCCTGCCGTCTGATCTTTTGACTGCAGCAAAATCACAAAACCATATCATGAATAATCATCAATAATGTTCAATATAAACCGGGCTTTGCCGATGGAAGAGGCTTTAGGGCCTATAAGGTCCATATGGACCAGCTGGAATGGCCTCTTTGTTCTATCTGGTCGCTCCTTATTAACTGGAGCTGCCTTTGATTTTGCCATTTTACAGACTGAACAATCTAGGAAGGTCTTACATCCCTTTACACTCACACCATCCACCAAGCCCATGGTTCTTTTCAAGGTATTAAAGGAAGCATGTCCAAGTTTTCTATGCAGTTCGTGGACACACTTGTCATGAGGCTTTTTGTTAGTAAAGACATTAGCAACATTAGGGTGATTCATTACAAACAAACCATCTTTCTCTGTTACTTCCATACATGTCTTACCACCCCTGCAAATGAAACATTTCATACTTTCAAAGCTGACAGAATAGCCATCCTTTACCAACTCTGACACACTGATTAAATTAAACTTCAACTTAGGCACATACAAAACATTTCTTAAGGGTATAGTAGCTACTGTCACTTCACCCTCCCCCTTCACCTCCACGCACTGTCCAGACGCAAGTCGCACATGTTTATAACTACTCTGACTAATATACTTAAACATTTTCATATTATTTACGACATGCCGGCTGGTGCCGCTATCTACAAGCCACTTTACCGCTCCTCCTTTCGGAGGTAGCTTTAATGCTGCTGTAATAACAACATTACTCTGTGCTTGTGAGATGTTCTTGTATTTCTTTTTCTTTCCAACTTTACAGTCTTTAATTAGATGTGTCCTTGAGCCACAACGAAAACATTTTCGTACAGCAAACACAGAAGGCTGATCACCTCCTCTGTCTCTCTCAGTTGGCTGAGCTCCCGGCTTTCGGGATGGGCAAACGCTCCCCCGAAGAGACCTGGTATCTCGGCGTTTCTGATCCTCTTCCAGGAGACGGTTAATTGCTGAACTTAGAGACAATTGGTCTCTCGGTATGTTTTCGAAGGCAGTCACAATTGAATCATAACTTTCATCCAAGGACGACAGCAAAATAAAGACTTGCTTGTCTTCGGTGAAGGTTACATCTTTGTCTTGTAGTTCTAAAAGCGCCCTTTTCACGTATTCAATGTGTTCCAGTAAATCCCCATTAGGCTTTAAGGTAGCCCTGAGCAACTTCTTCATGAGATACACTAATGAAACCACTGAATCACGCACATGTATGGCTTTCAATCTGTCCCAGCAATCTTTGGCAGAGACACAGCCCTTCACGTGCACCAACTGTGTGTCTTCGAGAGTTAAAATAATTGTTGCCATAGCCCTCTCAATTAAGTCTGCGTTATCTGCATTCTGCAAGTCCGTAGGAGGGTTTTCAACTGCCCTCCAAAGCCGCTCTCTCCGCAACAACATTTCCACCTTCTGGCTCCACGTTCCATAATTCTCTGAATTGAGTCGCTGAACGCCATAGCC
>JAJKFI010009193.1:0-15650 GCA_029204185.1 Lerista edwardsae
TTGTCTTGTTTTTTTTCTTTTCTCTAGTGGTAATATTTGCTATGCTTTGCCTGCTCAGTGAGAAAGAATGTACTATGATAACATTTAGTCAAAACAAAGGAGAAAAAAAAGGGGCCAATGAGAATCAGGAATAGCGTAAGATAAGAATTGACGTCAAAAATAATATTTTTTTGCTGAAACTTTTTGGCTCCAAATTTTAAAGATTGAATTACACTGACAGACAATGGATTATTAAGACTACTAATATAGATTAATAAATTAATTTTGATGGATACATTTGTTTAACATTATATGAGGCTTGGCTTAACAGTATTGTATTATTAATAATTGTTGAAGAAATGTATTGTAGGTAAAGTAGATTTCAATATATGCATGCAATCTCTCCATGACCTTATGTGTATACCTGTGTTACTATCCCCTCCCCTTTTGTATTAATATTTTCCTTTTCCCATTACTGTATAGTAGAAAATAAAATCATTTTGGAAAAAAAGAACACTGTCCGGAACTGATAAAGGGTAAGCGGGGCCATTTCCTCGTGGCAAAACAAAGGACCCTGAGCTGCCAGCTGACTAGCCAGATAGGCCCACATTGATCGCACTGGGCAGATGGCGATATCCAGGGCCTGGCCCAGGCGTACCCGTCACCCAGCCCCCCTTTGGTCCGTTTTGGATATTCTAAGCATAATGACCAGCCTGCCATCAGCAAAAGAAATGTCACGCAGCTCCAAGGCCCTTCCGGACTCATCCTTTGCCGAGGCCACTAAAACATTGCCGGGGCGGAAAGCGCCAAAGAATAAAACCACACTAACTGTTCTGAACATTAGAGCCTCAAAGGGAGACAGAGATCCCTAAAGCACATAGCCAAACCACCCAGGACCCCAGGGGCAATAGGCTTCCACCGGTCTGGAAGCAGGGGGCATTTACATCTAAGCCCCTCGACCATCTTCTTTACCCTAAAGTCACCCGTGGTGTCCTCAAACCCTGAAGCCTTGGCATAAAAGGCCAATGCTGCCAAGTGCACTGAAAACGACTTAACAGAAATACTAACCCTGTGCAGGTACATCAAAAATTGCAAAAGGTGAGCAGGCGGGATAGGCCATTCCTGGGGCAAAGAACTTCTATACCGGAAGGCTTCGAAGCCTTTTACTTTTGCTTGATAGCTTGCTCTGGTGGACGGAGCGAGCGCAGCCCAAATTAATTCCTGGGCCTGGTGGAACTAAGGCTCCAAAGCCAGAGGGGCATCAGATCTGGGTCCCGGCGAGCCCCAGGGGCCAGTTGACGAAAACGGTCCACCTGGAAGCGAGACAGGGCATCAGCTATTCCATTATGCAGGCCAGGCACGTGCCGTGCCACCAATAAGGCATTTATTTTTAGGCACTGCAAAACAAAAACTCTGACCAGGGACATGACCCCCGGGGATTTGGAGGTCGGCTGGTTCACTACGCAGACCACCACCTGGTTGTCGCACCAGAATCTTACCGTACAGTTGGCGAAACTGTCCTCCCATAAATGGACAGCGACAATCAGGGGAAAAAGTTCTAAGAAGGTTAGGTCCCTAGTGATGCCCTCCCGTGTCCAGGCCTCAGGCCAGGGCTCTGCGCACCACTGATTCCTAAAGAACAGGCCGAAACCTGATCCTCCTGCGGTGTCCAAATGGACCTCCAGCTCTGCTTCCAAAAACATCTCCTTGCGCCAAAAGGAAACTCCGTTAAAGGCCTGTAAAAACTGCTGCCACATACACAAATCGCCCCTCATGCCAGAGGACACCCTGATGCGGTGGTGGGGCTTCTGCAATCCCAAGATGCTACAATAGAGTCTGCGCAAAATGGCCCTACCTGGGGCAATTACTCAGCAAGCAAAGTTAAGGTGTCCCAGCAAGACCTGAAACTCCTTTAGCGATAATTTACAAGCTACCGTACTTTGTGCTAGCAGGGACCGCAGCTTCACTAGCTTATCGTGAGGGAGGCGACTACAACCCCAGACAGTGTCTAGCTCTATGCCCAGGAATGTGATGCTTGTTGACGGGCCCTCCGTCTTCTCATGCACAAGGGGAACCCCTAATTCAGTGCACAAGGAGATGAAGCCCCCGAGGAGCACCTCACAGAGCCCTGAGCCAGCCCTTCCCGCAAAAAGAAAATAGTCCAAGTAGTGCTCCACCTGGTGGAGGTCGGTCTTACGTGACACCGCCCACTGCAAAAATGAGCTGAATTTCTCAAGTAAAAAACATGATACAGAACAACCCATAGGCAAAGATAAATCAATATAGACTCCGCCCCCGAACTGAAAACCAAGGAGGCAAACATCGTCTGGGTGAACCAGCAACAACCTGAAGGCGGACTGAATGTCCGCCTTTGCCAACAGGGCCCCTGGGCCTTTCCCCCTAACCGTATGTATGGCCTGGTCCAGAGATGTGTATCTAACTGGACAGATCTCCGCTGGAATCCGTTCATTTACCGAACTGCCCTCGGGGTAGGACAGGTGATGAATGAGACAGAATTCACCTGGAGTTTTCTTTGGCACTATGCCAAGAGGGGAGATCTGCAAATTAAGGATGGGAGGGAAGGGGAAAGGACCTGCCACCCTGCCAGCCTTTACCTCCCTATCTATTTTCTGCTGCACTATATGCTCCATCCCAGACACCGAGGGCAAATTACGAGCCCAGATGGGGGCCTCGGGGTGAGAGGCAGGGATCCTGAAACCACAACTAAAACCTGCTAACAACAAACCTGCTGAATCTCGATCAGGATAGCTAACTAGCCAGTCGGCCAGCGCTTCCACCCTAATTGGGGTGGGACCCTTGGCCAGTCGCAGGGGGTGGTTGGCCGTCCTTCTTGCTTTGTCCCCCTTGCTGTCGGGGACCCCTCCTAAACCAGGATAGTTTGGGGCAGACAGTAACTTGGTGCTTCCCGCCACACTTGCTACAGACATGCTGGAAGCTACAGTCCAATTTCTTGCACTTCCCTGTCGAATTGTACTCGTGACAGGATCGGGGGGGGGTTGAACCCACTGACCTCCTGTCCCCGAAGTTGCTGTCTGCCCCAAGGCATTCCTAGCAATGAGGTGCCCGCTGTCGGACCTGTCACCGCGAGTGGCCCCCACCGGGACTACAATTTGCACCCATAATTCCCATTGGGGAACCTGTCAATCAAGGGCAGGGTCATGGGAAGCTTGCAGGCGAAAATGGTCATCATAAGCCAACCAAGCGGGCCCTGAGTATTTGCAGTGGGCCCTGTAAATAATATCCAAATATTCCAAAAGCTGGCCGGCCTTGGCCGGCTGCATTTGTATGACCACTGCGATATAAATAACATAGCCGGTCAACCAATTGCTCCAATTCTTATCAATTTTCCGTTTCTTGACCAATTGGGGGGCGGGGGTGGGATCCCCGAGCTTTGCTATTGGTTCAGGCTCTCTATGGAGGAGACTGAATAGATCAATGAATTCCCCCCTCCAAATCTTTTCTTTGACGGACAATGCCAGGTGCCCGCCCAATGGCAAGGCGGCCTCCCCATTCGCTACCCTAGGCCGTTCAGCTAAGCCCTCTACTGTTGGTGGAACCAGCGGCATGCCAGGAGGGGGACCCCCATACGGTGGCCAATTGTATGGCAGGCCCGATACCGGGGATATACCTGTATAGGGTAGAGCATTAGCCACTGTGTTGCCCGTATTCTGCAGACCCGAGTAATGTTCAATCAATGGCTGTACTGCTGCTGCTTGCTGAAAAAAACATTGATTACCCGGGAAGGGTCCAAGTCCAGGCCACCAAGATGTGGGGGGAATTGGGGTGGGCTGGGAGGCTGTGCCATCACCATCCCAAACCCCTGACCATTGTGTAGCGGTGTTAGGAGCCTGCAGGCTTGTGGCCATCTCACCTGATGATGGGTGGGCACTGCCGGCCCGTGCAGCGCCTCCTGCTGATGTCTGCATAGCCACCACTGCATCATCGTACCTGGTTTCATCGTCACCATCCGCATTTGCCTGTTGCGCAACAGAATCTCCTTCCAGTGAAGCAATCCTGGATGACAAGAGTTGTTTTAGCTTCTCACCCCTGCCTTTCCTGGTGGATCTTCTGGTGGGTGTCACCCCTGATGGGCCCCCCCCATCCCCAAGGCCAGCGTCGCGCCTGCACTTCTCCCACTCAAGCGCATCTACACGGGCCATCAAAGCCTTAAGCTCTGCTCGCTCCTCATCCTCATCCGAAGAGTTATTCTGTGGGGAAGGGGCAGGATTGGGCCTTTTGGGGGCCTCCCGCCTGATTTCGTATTCCTTTTAGATATGATAGGCAGTAATAAAGACTCCCAGATAACAGTACTTGTATAAAGCGAAAGGGAAACCAGGCCTGTGGCCAATGGCCTGAGCACAATTGCCTCAACAGAGTAAGAAGAAAGACAGGGGAATCTGCCCCTGCACCCGCTCCGGCCAACGTTAGTGCCCCACAGCCCACAACATGAGCGTTAAAGCAAGGTAAGGGGGAAAACTGACCCACCAGCCCCCAGTCTCCCCCACCCCAAATTGTCCCCACGCAGCCCTTCTCCCAGCCCTGCAGGGCTCAACCAACCCGCTGGTCAGCACACTTCCCACGTCCTGTGCAGGAAAGAGGGGGGGAGGAGGTTGAAAAGCAAAGAGAGGGAGGGAAGAATTGCAGGCACAAGCAGGGTCTAGCCTCCACGCGGTACTTCCTGAAGGGGGGGCACCAGCTGGGCAGCCAGCCCCCTTAATCAGCTGCCTCCTCAGCCAGTCCCCCGAGGTCCGCGCTCCCTGCCTCCGATGCCTTGCTGTCCCCAGTGCTCCGTTCTCAAGCCTTCCCAGCACGCACGCGCACCCGCGGCAGCCAGGCCGGCTGCAATTGCTCACGCCTGCTGCAACCCGGGGAAGAACAGCCCCACAGAAGGCGGAGGCTAAAGCCACGAAGCGCAGGAGCTCTCAAAAATCGCTCCTGCCTGACCGCTCGCAGCACGCGACTGGCGGGCAACGGACCCCCCAGCGCGAGCAGTGATTGGTCCGCCCCTGGCCGGCCAATAGGCTGGCCAGCCTGAGGTCCAAGCCTCGTGGGGGGGCGGGACAAATCCGGGCAGCGTGCAATATGCATACTGCCCTACTTCTCTGTTGGTCAATACAGAGCACAATCCTAACCTAAAATTAGGCTGGCACAGTTAGGCCAGCAAAGTTTGGCTGGCAAAAGGGCACCATAAAATGCATTTGGACCACTCTCGGAGTCAGGGAGGATGGTTCAAGTCTGTCTGCTGGCCTCTCTGACTCTGAGAGTGGTCCAAACATGCTTTACAATGGCCCGTGTGCCAGCCAAACTTCGCTGGCATAATTCTGCCAGCCTAACTCCAGGTTAGGATTGCACTCTAAGCTCTATGTACTCTATGCTCTATTCCTCTTAACAAGGCTTTTTCTATCCTTTTTGAAAAGGTCTCTGACTGATCCTGTGTTAATTACTGATAAATGTAGCAGTAGTAACTGAACTACTGATTGATCTCAAGTTCTCTTGTCATGTGAAAACGACTGGCAGAGAGCGCAATCCAAACCCCAAGCTGGAACAGGCAGGCCGACAAGCCTGGCCCATATCTCGCCTGGGGCATGGAGTTTATGCCATGCTACCCAGGGAAAGAGAAAATATTCCCCTTCCCCTGTGTCCAACTCAGCCAACATAGGGGTTACATGAGCTGCTGAAATCAGTGATGCAACTGAGCGGCTGAATCAGGGCCACTGGGGCAAGGGACAGAGGTTAGGATCTGGCCCAAAGGCCCATTCCAGCCCACTCTCCACCCTCCCTCCACTGGACCCCCCCCATCCTCCCTCTGCCCTGTTCCACCTCCCACCACCCTCCCCAAGCCTCTGTGCCAGTCTTGCAAGGCCAGCCTTACCTTCAGGCCTCTGTTCAGAAAATGGTGCAAATGCGCTATATGGTGAGTAAGGGTTTGGATCGTGCTGAGAGTAGCATAATCAGGAATAGAAAGATTAGTAAAGAAATGAGGGGCAGAACTAGAGAGGTGTCCTGGGTGGGTTGCTTAGGCAGAAGAGGGGAGAGGTCAGCTGGGATCCCGATCCATTCAGGCAAGAAGGCTGCTGAGGCTTGAAACCCTTGAGGAAGGGAGAATTTGGGAGGGTGAAATTCTCCCCACCTGCCAGGTAGGCAGCACAGAAGCCAAAGGTCCCCAATGCTCATGATTGTGTGATTGCAATGTGCAAGGAGAGCAAAATCCCCCCCCAGATGACTTCCGCCCATCACCAGCAAAGTAAACATCCCCCATGGAGTCATTAATGTTCTGCTTGCACCACTCCATCCCATTGCTAGTCACCACAAAGATGGCATTGCGGTACTTCTCTCTGAAGTAGTCCATGGCTTTCTCCAGGTAGCCTCTGTCAGCCACCACACCTTTCCAGACCTGGGGCATCACCCTAACATAATCCCCTCTCCGGACATGCACCCCAACAAATGTCACATCCTGGCGCTGTCCATGCAGACTCAGAAGGTATTGTTTCGCCTCTTCCTTGATTTGAGATTGTGGAAGGAGAACTCCTGAAGAATCTCCTTGTGGATGTGGTGCTAGAATGTGTAAGAACAAGGGTAGCCCATCAGCCGGACATACTGTACTTGCCCTTGATGTGGCAATAATCCTCGGACATCCAATCATGCAGATGGAAATTTCTCCAATGGATCTTGCCAACCACCTCAGAATGTATCACAGGTGACGTGAACTGGAATATTGATGCTAGGGTTTGATTCATGGATGGGTGGGTGTGGGCTTGGTGCCCGTTGAGCCTGGCCAAGGCGTAGAGGGTGGCATACTCCTGGTTCCCATACCATCTGGTTCCCCAAGTGCCCCATGGGGTTCACTGTCCACATAACTCTATCTGCAAATGGATTGGATGTGCTAGCAAGATTACAGGTCATGTTAGGTGAGCCTTGGTGTTCCCCTAGTGAGGAATTTGATGTTCTTTTGAAGTTGGGCTCCACCACTGGTGAGAGGTCTTGTACTCAGTGGTGGCATCTAAATGATTTAAGAACAGGAACTCACTTTTGATTGGCACATGTCAGGACCCGCCCACCGGAAGTGATGTCATAAGCCAGAGGCTGGCGGAGCCCAGGTCTACCCGCGGCTGGTTCCTGACGTCAGTGATGAGTGGGGGGAGCCAGCCGGTTCTGTACAGCGCCTGACGCCTACAGAACAGAAAGCGAAGAATTCCCCCCTCCCCAAATGCAGCTCCAATAGCGATGGGGACAGTCTCCCAAAGAAGCCTCACACCCAGAGTGCCAGTAAAACGCTCTGGACTGGAGAGACAGCGGCGAAAGCCTTTCCTTGGTCTTCGTGGCTAGGCGAGGTGGAGTTATTCAAAATTGCCAGGGAAGTTGAAAATTGGCACAGGGGCAGCATCCTCGAAGCCGAGGCTGGCTGAGCAGAATGAGGCAGGAAGCTGTGGAAGTCTCTGAGGGGCGGCACCACTCCGGACGGCACCCTTCGGTGCTTCCCCACACCAAATCCCGCTTCTGCTGAGCACATCAGGAGGGCAGCTTCAAAAAGTCCCAGCTCCCCTCCGTCCTCTCCAGGCCCCCCCCTCGATTCGCCACCACACCCCCAGGACGCCCTTCTCCCCAGTGGGCTGCAGACTCACCAGAGCGGCTGCTGACTCCACGTGTGTGGCTGGAGGGAGCGAGGAAGGGGGCTATGCAGGATGGGACTTCCCCACTGCAGCCCTTCCCCCTCCCCCCCCCAGGAATCCAGAGTCGTTCCCTTTAACCTTCTGAGTGCCGGCCAACCAAGAAGAAAAGCTCTTTGCAGAGGAATTGGGAGGGGGGAGGGAAAGTGAAGTGGGCGGAGTCAGCCCTAATGTTAACAAGTGGAACTGAGTTCCCCCGCGTTCCCCCTGCATGACATTACTGCTTCTACTGTAGGTGCAAATACATGGAAAGAGGCATGAGACCAAATAAGTACACACAGACAGCAAAACAGAGTTGGCTGAAGATACGTCTTTTTGCGGACTTCATAGCTCCGGAACAGAGGCACCTAAAGAAGGAACAGGGTAGAGTGAAAAGGTAGATAGGATCAACATGTTGTATTGACGTAGGGAACATCAAGTGTAAACATGGCGGATTGCCCCCCTCCGTACACCATTTTGACCGCCTGATGAACTGAGCCTGCCAGGATCTGAACCCGGGACTTGCCATGAAGACAGCAGAGCCACTGCACAAGTTTGACGGTTCCCCGCGTTCCATCTCCAAAAAGACCCAGAAATACGGGGTTGAGAAACCACTTTTTTCCCCTCTAAGGACCTCTGTCAAACTACTACAGCACTCCCAGCACTTGCTACCCTGCGGTTTCTCACTTTTTAATCTTAGCTGCGGTCTGAGCTACACGAGCCACTAAAATAAACAACAAACACTGGTGAGCTACACGAGCCGCTTAAACAAACAACAAACAAATTCCAACCAATGCTGGGCTGGCCCATTCATGAGGCCAACTGAGCATTGGGGCACCTCCAGGTTGCACCAAGTCCTGGGGCAAAATAAAGTTTGGGGAGCCCATGTGTGTTTACGTGTGTTTCCACTTGTTCATAAATGACCTGGAGACAGGGATAAGCAGTGAGGTGGACAAGTTTGCGGATGACATTAAATTTTTCCAGATAGTGAAAACCAGAAGGGATTCTGAAGAACTCCAGAAGGATCAAACAGGGGAAATGGGCAGCAAAATGGCAGATGTGTTTCAATGTACACAAGTGTAAAGTGATGCACACTGGGGCAAAAAATCAAAACTTCACATATAGACTAATGGGTTCTGAGCTGCTTGTGGTGGATCAGGAGAGAGATCTTGGGGTGCTAGTGGACTACTTGATGAAAGTGTCGACCCACGCTGTGGCAGTGGTGAAAATGGACAATTCCATGTCTGGGATAATTAAAAACAGGGCTGCGAATATAATGGCCAATATTATTGTACAAATGGATGGTAAGGTAAGGCCACATGGGATGGACAGGATGATGGGTAGAGTGGATAGAGGGACGTTCTTTTCCCTCTCTCACAGCCACAGAACCAGGGGACATCCACTAAGATTGAGGGTGCAATCCTACCCAGCGCTGGGGTAGGAGAGCCGGCCAGCCAGCGCCCTATCCTGTACTGGGTGGGGGGAGGCTGGAGCCTTCTGTGGCAAGGGAACGTGCCACTCCCTTGCCGCTGAAGAGCAGGCACAGATCCGAGGAAACTGCGCAGCCCGAATCGGTGCCGCACAGCCTCACTGACAGGCTTAGGGTGTGGCCGTGCGGCCACCTCCCAAGCCCGCCCAGGTCCCACCTCCCGCCTTCCCCCCCCCCACCAATCCCCGTCCTGAGACGGGGCAGAGAATGCCTTGCGCCAACCGTGTTAGGTCGGGGCAAGGGAGGCTCTCCATCTGCACTGGAAAACCAACACTGCAAGCAGTGCAGCTTCAAAGTATCAGCGCCGACGCTCCGCCCCTTGTGTTGGCGTGATGATGTCGCATCAATGCAAGGGGCAGGGGCAGGATTGCGCTGTGAGCGTTGGGAGAGTTAAAACAATAAAAGGAAATACTTTTTTAGACAGCAGGTAATTAATCTGTGGAACTCCTTGGCACAGGAGCAGGGCTGTATCATCCATCAGGCTGAGTAGGCTGAAGCCTGGGGGCCCTGCAGGGTGTAGGGCCCATCAAGTTGGCATCAGCCTAATTCAGCCAGCTTGCCAGAACCAGCTCACTGCGACCCGCAGGCCCACGGCCATCCTCAGACCCGATCTTGTAGGCGGAGGCGCGAGGCTTCCATGCTGGGGCTTGCAGAGCTCTCGCAACGTGTTCCAAGCTCTCATGAGCCTCCAGCTATTTAAAAGAGTCTTGCCGAGACAGCAGCCTGTGAAGGAGCCGGGCAGCCTGTGACTCTCTCTGCATGTTGCTCTGCCCTGTTGCAGGGCTCCCGTCCCCAGTGAGGGCTCCCAGCTTCTGTTGTTTAGGTAGAAGCCCAGGAGAAGGAGGTGAGCTCAGAGCCACCATAACGGTGGCAGGGACAGGACTGGGTAGGAGGAAAGGGAGCCGAACTCTCAGGCGCACAGACTTGAAAATCTCTGTATAGGCAGGTTTGCGGGATCTTCGTGGATAAAAAAAAGAGTCCCAGCAAATTCCTTTCCTCTCCTGACCCTTGGAGAGGCCCTATGGGGCAGGGATTGCTTTGTGTACTGAGCCAGCATGTGGTGTGTGTCCCCCATCCCACGATTCTCAGCAGAGCACTGCATTGAGATTTGGGGTGAGATGTCCAGGGCATCCTCCCCCCACCACCGAGCCATCCTTTCCTCCGCTCTCTTTATTAACGGCTACGAACGCGCCCTCCTGGTGTTGCTCAAGCCAGCCTGGAATGGGGAGGGGGAAAGCAGAGGAGGGGGTTATGCTCTCTCTCTTTCTTCAGTGGGTCTGCTACTTCAGATGTTTCAGTCAAGCATCCCTTTGTGGAGGGGAAGGTGCCTGTCAAGGCCTTACCGCCTTACATAAGAACATAAGAAGAGCCCCACTGGATCAGGCCAAAGGCCCATCTAGTCCAGCTTCCTGCATCTCGCAGTGCCCCCCCCCAGATGCCTCAGGGAATACACAAGATAACTAGGTAAGTGCATCTTGTTGCCACTCCACTGCATCCGAGACTTCGAGGTAGCCTAATTCTAAAGTAAGGAGGTTGCATTAACCATCATGACCTGTGATGGACTTTTCCTCAAGAAGTCTGTCCAGGCCCCTTTTAATAACAGCATCTAGGCCAGATGCCATCACCACCTCCTGTGGCAAGGAGTTCCACAGATTAATCACCCGCTGGGTGATTTCTTTTTATCCATTCTCCCTCTCACAACACTCAATTTTAGTGGACGCCCCTTGGTGCTGGTATTGTGTGAGAGGGAAAAGAACCTCCCTCTATCCTCTTTATCCATCCCGTGTATAATTTTGTATGTCTCAATCAAGTCCCCCCCTCAGTCGCCTTTTTTCTAGGCTGAAAAGCCCCAAACACTGTAGCCTTTCCTCATAAGAAAGGTGCCCCAGTCCAGACACCCCATGGAGTTCCTTGGATCTGCGCCTGCTGTATAGAAGGTGCAGATCCAAGGAAGCCACACGGCCCAAACTGGAGCAGCGCAGCCTCCTAACAGGGCCTTGGAAGTGGCCTAACAGCCGCATCCTGGCCCCGCCCCTCCTCGGTCCAGCACGCCTGCTGGCCCAGCCAATCGCCTCCCACCACCCACCCAGTAGCGCCTGCTTCCCAGCCTCCCTCCTCCCAGAACCGCCCCTGCGCCAGCCGAGTGCCACATGCCAGGTGGCATCATTTCACACACAACCCATAGGTTTCTGATTACGCACATATTGGCAAGTTTCTGCTTTCAGTAAGAGCGTTTGCTTTTGAGCAGGAGATACAGGGCCCAATCCTATCAGGCTCTCAGGTACTGGGGTTGTAAAGCTGCCATAAGGCACCCCCAACACCAGTGGCCAGGTCTTACCGCCAGCACCAGCCCAACACCGGTCCTGAGTGCCCAGAAGTGCCCACATGGAGCTGGTGGCCGGTGAGGGAAAGCACTGCTGGTGTTGCTGTTTCCAAGCAGGCGGGGAGGCCCGAACTGGTCAGGGAAAGGGTGCAGCAGGGACGGGACTGGAGGTGGCTGGGTGCCAGATCCTGGGGCAGCCTTGAGGAGACGCATGGGCGAGCCTCCCCCTTACCTGGACCCCCTCCTCCGAGAAGCTTCCTCTGACTGCTGCGGCACCTGCTGCTGCTCCTCGGGGCTCCCAGGCTCCATAGGATTGGTCCCCCAGGCACGGGAGAGACTTCCTGCGATCCCAACCCATTCAGGGAAGAGGGTTGCTGAGGGTCGGACAATACTGAGGAAGGGAGAAGCTGGGCGGGTGAAGCTGGCCAAGCAGACAGTCTCACCTCCTGCCAGGAGAGGGAGCACCAGGAGAGGCCATTTTTCAGTTGCCTCAGTGGGGGTGTTGCTGAGCTCTTCCTAGCTCTGAGCTGGAGAAGGTGAATTTTTTAAAACGTATTTCCCGGAGATGTGAAGAGTGTGTGTGTTTCAGAGAATTAAAGGGGGAGGGAAGGGGAGAGTGAGCGTGAGTGTGAGCGTGTCCCGTCCCCCATGGGCCAAGACCCAACCATACCTCACTGAGGCATGTTCCTATGCTCTCTTCCGATGACACTTAACAAGGCTTTTTCTATCCAGAGTTTTCAAAAGGCTCTGACTGATCCCATGTTATTTACTGATAACTGTAGCAGTAGTAACTGAACTATTGACTGACCTCGTGTTAACTTTTCACGTTCAGAGTGCACAATCCAAACCCCACGTTGGCATAGGCAGGCTGACACGCCTGGCCAATATCTATCCTGGGTCTTGGGAGTTTTGCTGCACTACCAGGGGAAAGGGAAAAGATTCCACTTTCTCCATGTACAACTCAGCCCAGATGGGGCTACTTGGAGCTGCCTAAATCAGCAGTGCAGCTCTGAGGGTGCAATGGCGGTGCAACCAATGTGGGCCATCTGGGCAAGGGACAGAGGTGAGGATCTGGCCCAAAGGCTCGCCCTCTGCCCATTCCAGCTCGCTCTCCACCGCCTCTCCACCCTCCCACTACCCAGTTCAGCCCTTCCACTGCCCTGTTCCACCTCCTACTACCCTCCCCAAACCTCTGTGCCAGTCTTGCAAGGCCAGTGTTACCTTCAGGACTCTAGGAGATGGAGATTCCTAACGGTTCAGAAAATGGTGCAAATGCGCTGTACGGTGAGTAAGGGTTTGGGTTGTGCTGAGAGTAGCATAACCAGGAGTAGAAAGATTAATAAAGATCAAAGGAGCAGAACTAGAGAAGTGACCTGCGTGGGTTGCTTAGGCAGAAGAGGGGAGAGGTCAGCTGGGATCCCCATCCATTCAGGCAAGAAGGCTTCTGAGGGCTTGAAAACCTTGAGGAGGGGAGAATTTGGGAGGGTGAAGTTGGCCAAGTAGACAGTCTCCCCACCAGCCAGGTAGGCAGCCCAGAAGCCAAAGGTCCCAATGGTCATGATTGTGTGATTGCAATGTGCAAGGAGAGCAAGATGACTCTGGGGATGATTCCCGCCCATCAAAAGCAAAGCAAACATCCCCCATGGAGTCATTAATGTTTTCCTTGCACCATTCCATCTCATCACTAGTCTCCACAAAGATGGCATTGCTGTACTTCTCTCTGAAATAGTCCATGGCTTTCTCCAGGTACCCTCTGTCAGCCACCACACCTTTCCAGATCCTGGGCATCACCCTAACATAATCCCCTCTCCGGATATGCACCCCAATGAATGTCACATCCTGGCGCTGCCCACTCAGACTCAGAAGGTATTGGTTGGCCTCTTCCTTGATGTGATCGTGGAAGGAGAACTCCTGAAGTATCTCCTGGCGGATGTGGTGATAGAAGGTGAAAGAACAAGGGTAGCCCATCAGCTGGATGTACTAGCCCTTGATGTGGCGATACTCCTCTGGCATCCAATCATGCAGATCGAAATTCCGCCAATGGATCTTACCAACCACCTCAGCAGGAATCACAGGCAAAGTGATCTGGAATATTGATGATAGATTTTGATGCATGGATGGGTGGACGTAGGCTTGGTGCCCGTTGAGCTTGGCCAAGGCGTAGAGGGTGGCATACTGTCCCATTAGGCTCCGCAAGCGCCCAATGGGGTGCACTGTCCACATACTATTTTTTATGGATGCAGTGGAAAGTTTAGGGGTCTTCACAGGAGAAGAAAGGCATTCCAGGGATGAGAGATGAGGTGAGGTTTTCAACTTGAGCCTCCAAGTCTGGTAGAAAGGATGGTTCTGCAAATGCAAGAATGTGGAGAGAAACAGCAGACTCAAGATGCCAAAGCAGATGAAGAAGGGGTGACTGAAGATACGCCTCTCTGGGAGATGCATCACTCCGCAATAGGTGCACCTTCAGAAAAAGTAAGGGGAAGTGAAAAAGCAAGTCCAATCAAGCTCTTCTTTCCTTCAAATCCCTTCTTAAAATCCTTCCAACCCATGATAACTTGGTCATCAGGCCTTGATCCACTTTCTCTAATGTCACCAAGCTTGTGACATAATGTCATCAGCTTCTCTAATGTAACTAAGCTTATGTATGCAAGGGTCCAATCAATGTGGTCCAACGCAACATCCTAACTCATGTTCTGGTGGTGCAATGTGCTTTATGGCTGCTGCAAAAGACAACGCGCCATATGACGTGGCCTGGCCATCGCCCCAAGCAGCGAGTAACTGGGGCTGCACACTCTGGTAACCCTGGCACCAGCACGTCAGATTGCGGGAGGGTGGGGGCGAAAGACTGGGGCAGTTAAGGAGGCAGACACCAGGAAGGGGGCGGTAGTGATAGCTTTTGTGCTACCAATATCCTATCACCCTTCCCAGCAATGATCCAATTCTCCAGCTGCACTCAGATTTGCGCCAACTAAGTAGTTATTGCAGATCCAAGGATACCCATTGGGGCAGGGGAGGCTTGCCCTGGAGCAAGTGAACCAATGTTTCCTTTACCTTAAGGAGGCCTCCGGGACCTGAAACGCACCCACATGATACAGCACATGCCCCATTGGCAAAGCTACATAGGCAGAGGGGGGATTTAGGTAGGATTGGACTAGCAGCAGTAGTTTACTGCATGTACATCTCCAGGTACAGTATACCAGCCCCGGAACTCTATTTCCCCTCCTCACCCCATCAAGCTCTTGATCTGAGTTTCCCTGGAGGCTGTACAGTCAAGCATATGTTGGAACAATTTTGCTGTTTTCTTAGTCTGTTCTTAAACTTCAGGGCACAATCCTAACCTGAAGTTAGGCTCTCAGTCTAGCAAGGTTTGGCTGGCACAAAGGCCACTGTAAATCGCATTGGACCACTCTTGGAGTCGGGGAGGATGGCGCACGTCTGTCTGCTGGCCTCTCTGACTCCGAGAGTGGTCCAAACATACTTTACGCTATCCCTTGTGATGGCCAAACTTTGCTGGCCTAATTGTGCTGGCCCAACTCCAGGTTAGGATTCCGCCCTTAGTCATTTCCTTTGAGCCAAGACTGGAACATAAACTTAAAGATGAGGTTGATCTAGATGAGTGGTTCTTGTGTTGTATTAGTTGCCTTAACATCTCTGAATTGCAGGGGAAAGGCAAGGTATACATTTTTCTGTTAAACAAATATGTGTGGAGAACAGGGCAGAGGCATATCTGTGTCAAAATAGCTATTTACAGTGGGCCCTCCTTATCCACAGGCTTGACACCTGAAGGTCTGACTAACCATGGGTAGTGACCCACCAGTGCCTACTGGTAGCATCTGGGGTGTTATGTATGCAGGAGGATAGCCAGGGGTTGAGCATCAGCAAGAGGGCTGGAAAGGTGGTGCTAATCACCCCTCCAATCAGGAGACCTTAGCTAGATGAATCCAGAAGAGGGGTTGGGCTGTTGCCCTTGTTCTGTTAGTTCTATCTGTTGCCTGTTAAGAATAAAAGTTCAAGCTGCACCTACCTTGTCTGAGTGAATCTGCATAGAACCCAATATATGGGGGTGTTCTAAGGTGCAAGGAGGGTACATGTGGCTTCCTCATGCCTCAGAATACTTCTGGTTGTGCCTGGAGGTCCTCTGAGGGCCCCCTATGGATTTGAATACCCACAGATTTCTGTATTCATGGGGGGG
>JAJKFI010009195.1:7615-18070 GCA_029204185.1 Lerista edwardsae
CTCTCTCTCTCTCTCTCTCTCTCTCTCTCTCTCTCTCTCTCTCTCTCCCCCCCTGTATTAAGTAAGGTCTTTATTGAGACAGGCTGGGAGTCATGGTCTGAGCAGCCGTCCTGTCCAGGAGTTTGTCTTGAGTTTATGGCTGTCCTTGAGTCTCTCTTTCATCACTGTTTAAAGTCCCACAATGACTCTTGAAATAGTCAAGTCAGAAGAATGCAGTTTAAAAAGTGAGAAAAAGCACATCCAAACTTTAAATCGCTACTTTGGTTGTCCATATGGTTCACGATGTGCTGTAGCCCAAATTGTCTGCGATATTAAAAAAAATTACAGCACCAAAGCTTTTAAAGCACTAAATTGCTTCAATTCATTCCTCACTGCAGGGACGAACGGAGCCCCGAGTGCACCCAAGGCAGGGTGACGAAACCACGCCCCCAGCATGTCGCCCCGCCCCCTTGTGTCGCCCAGCCCCGCCTCCCTGTGCCCGGAATAGCTCCATTTTGGAGTGGAATGGACGTGACGGAGGGTGGGCGGGCCAGACACCGCGCAGGTTAGTGGGCTTGCGCCACCCCAGGCTACACCCTTACACCCTTCCTCTGCCTCTGCCTCACTGCCACTGTTCCTCCCTTTATCCTCTGTCATCTCTCCTTCCCCTGTTTCCCCTGTTAGGACTGCATGCTCCTTGGGTCCTGAGTTTCCGGTATATGCATCATATGTATGGTTGATAATAAATCATTGTTTAAAACAGTAATCAGTCTCGTCTCTCTCACACCCACCCACTCAAACATGCAGTGGCGTCGCTAAAGAAGTTGAAGGAAAGTGGCGGCGTTAGGGTGGACACGATGAGTGACCTTTAGGTTCGTTCAAATGAAGATGCAGAGACTTGTTCTAAACAGAACTTTGTATTTAGAACGTATTTACATAGAACAGCTTCAAAGAAATCACACTCAGCTCTCTCTCTCTCTCTCCACACATCTAACAGCAAAGACAGCTCCTCACACACTAACACAGACTCACTGACATGCAGTCCAGTTAAAGCCCGTACATAATCGCAACATTTACCTGAACACATCACATGATCAGGTTCCCGCCTAAAAGCTCAGTTGCTAACCCATTTCAACTTGCAAATTAACTAGGTGCAAATTAACATCCCAACACCCCTCCAAATTTCAAGTTGAAATGATATACACATACATTATTATACACAGTACATTACACACAGTACATTCATAACTATACATTTTAAACTTTCTACATCACCTGACATTCCCAGCAACTTGCACATAACATTGTGCCTAACTGTTGCAAATGTCCTTGTCATGATGTCAGCCTTGTCCTGACTTGTGCTGCAAATTACCATCACCCAAAGCCTTCTGCTTGGACACCCACCTGAAATCAATTACCTTCTTCTCAGGTGGTAACTGGCATCTCACAAACATTTTATCATCCATCATGGATTGCATTAACATTTCACCATTGCTCTGTGGCTCACACGTTACATAGCACACAGAAGCAGGTGAATAACGTTCTGGTGGCACACCTTTATTAGACCTTTCAGATCTCCTAGGAGTTACAGGTATCTCTGGCTGCTCACCTTCACCTTCTTGGCTATTTACAATTACAGGAAGATTCAAATTGTCTTTCTCCTCATCCAGATTCTGTGCCTCACTGTTAGACTCAGCCCTTTGCTTTGTTAATACTGGCTGCTGTGTCTGAGCATCAGAACCTTCTGGCAAATGCACAGGAGAATCCTTTACCCTTTCACTTTTCTTGCTTACAGGGTATGCAACAGGTTTAGTAATTTTGCAAGTTGCACAGTCCAAATAATTGTTGCAGTTTTTCAATTTTAAACCCTGTGCACTCTCAATTGTTCTTTTCAGTGCTGCAAACCCAGAATGTCCCAGTCTCCTATGTAGCAAATGGATACAATTATCATGCTCAGGGGTGTTTGCAAACACATTCATACACTCCTGATTTGCATTGCCCTTTGAAACATCTTGCAGCATGTATAAGTTCTCATTTTCACACACATGCACACACACATCATTGCCTTTCATAATGCTGCAAACATTATCTTCAAACTGTACTTTAAAACCTTGTTTGCAAAGGCAAGAAACGCTTAATAGATTGTGTTGTAGGTCAGGAACACAAAGGACTTCTTTTACAGACTCACCCAGAGAAGGTATAAAAATTTCTCCCTTGCCCTTCACTGAGGTGCACACACCATTAGCCAAACTGACATGGGCTTTTGGTGTAGGCACCAGCTCAGTGAACAAAGCAGGGTCTACTGCAACATGCTGGCTAGCACCAGAGTCCACTAGCCAAGTCTGTTGTTCACTGTCTTGGGTCATCTTGACCACGGAGACTTTCCCTTCTTCCTTGCCCCTCCATGAGTCTGATCCTGTCTTTCTTGGGGGTCTTTCTTGTGTGCAGTCTCTTTGTAGATGTTTCTCAGATCCACATCTGAAGCACTTTTTGACGAAAAGCACGTTTGAACCTTTCCTCTCTGTGCTCTGGATCCTGCTTGCTGCTGGGCTGCTGCTACTGCTGCTGCTGGCTCTATTCTTTGAATTCTCTGACCTTTTCTCCTCTTCCTCCAACAAACGCCCGGTCAGGAACGCCACGGTCATTTCACTCTCTGCAATTGCCTCTAGAGTGAGCACAAAAGTATCATAACTTGAGTCCAGAGAGCTCAGCAAAATACAAGCCCTTTGTGGCTCAGGAAAGTCCATTCCTTTCTCCTCCAGCTCTTGAAATGTCTTCCTCATAAACTGGAGGTGGTCTTTCATGCTGCCTCCAGGTTGAAGTCTTGCTCTGTACAACTTTCTGGACAACATAATCTTTGAACTCATTGTGTCCCTCACGTACAGGCTTCTCAAAGTCCTCCAACACTCATGGGCTGTCTTTATCTTTCTCACGTGCACCAGTTGGTCATCTTCCAGGGACAGTATCAACGTGGCCAGAGCCCTCTCATCCAGTCTGGACTTTGCCTCGTCATACTCATCTGGAGGGTCTTGGACGATGGTCCACAGCTGTTCTCGACGCAGGAACATTTCTATCTTTGTGCTCCAGGCCATATAGTTGTTCCCTGACAGACGGGTCAAGGGAAAACTCGCCATGCTGACGTTGGTCTGCATGCTGACCTCACAAGATTCTTCTTCCTCGTCTCAGCTTCCTCCAACCTGGAACTGGTCACTGCTGGTCAACTCAATGTCCTTCTAACGGCCTGCTGGGCCCATAACCTGAAGGAAAAGTGTTGCGGCCTTAGGGTGGACACGATGAGTGACCTTTAGGTTCGTTCAAATGAAGATGCAGAGACTTGTTCTAAACAGAACTTTGTATTTAGAACGTATTTACATAGAACAGCTTCAAAGAAATCACACTCAGCTCTCTATCTCTCTCTCCACACATCTAACAGCAAAGACAGCTCCTCACACACTAACACAGACTCACTGACATGCAGTCCAGTTAAAGCCCGTACATAATCGCAACATTTACCTGAACACATCACATGATCAGGTTCCCGCCTAAAAGCTCAGTTGCTAACCCATTTCAACTTGCAAATTAACTAGGTGCAAATTACAGCTGCTGTAATGTCTGGCCTGGACCATTGAGCTAAATACAGTAAGCTCCCTATTGCTGACTGGTACCTTTCCTTATTACAGTACTCCACCTCACTGTCTTCCTGTTCACCAATATCCTTCAGGAAGTCTGTGGCCATTGGAGTTTTGGCAGGTTTGCATTGTTGCATGCTAAGACTTTCCAGCAGTTGTTCAATCTTTTGCTGTTGTCTCAGCACATAACCTTTGCCAGGTAGTTTCTGCACTTCTACACCTAGGTAATTTTTAATTTCTCCAAGGTCCTTCAATTGAAACTCTTTCTTTAGATTCAGTGCAACCTGTTCAATCTGTTCCTCAGTCTTTGCCATTATAAGCAGGTCATCAACATGTGTTAACAGATATACTTGCTCATTACCATGCTGCAAGGTATAAACACATGAGTCTGCTCTTGCAGCTCTGAAACCCATTTTCTGCAAGGTGGAATTTAGGCATTTGTTCCAATTATGACCCGATTGTTTAAGCCCGTAAATCGCCTTGTTCAGCCTCCAAACCATACCTGGTTGTGTGTTGTATCCAGGTGGTTCAGACATGTACAATTCCTCTTCTAAATTTGCATTTAGATATGCAGTGGTGAAATCATAATGTTTTACTTTGAGGTCTAATTTGGCAGCTAGAACCAAGGCAATCCTAACTGATTCCCCTCTTACAGTAGGGGCATATGTCTCACCAAAATGGATGTTTTCTTTCTGAGTGAAGCCCTTTGCAACAAGTCTTGCCTTGTGTTGCAGGTTGCCATCACTCAAGGCTTTCTGTTTATATACCCACCTGCAACCAATTACCTTTTTCCCAGGTGGTAACTGGCATCTAGCAAACACTTTGTTGTCCAACATGGACTGCATTTCTCTATCCATGGCAGCTTTCCATTCCAGCTGTTCAGCTTGTGGCTGCTTTAACATTTCACCATAGCTCTGTGGCTCACATATTACCTGACACACAGAAGCAGGTGAATAACGTTCTGGTGGTACACCTTTGTTCACTCTATCTGATCTTCTGGGAGTCACAGGTGGCTCTATCTGCTCACCTTCATTTTCTTGGCTATTTACAATTACTGGGAAATCCAAATTGTCTTTCTCCTCATCCTGCAGGTTCTGTGGCTCACTGCCAGACTCAGCTCTTTGCTGCTGTGCCTGGGCACCAGAACCTTCTGGCAGATACACAGTAGAATCTTTCACCCTTTCCCAATTCTGCTCCATGAAATTTGCAGACCTTGAGAAGGTGATTCTACCTGACCCAGGTACTGTGAAACGATAACTCTTACTGCCAGCCTCGTAGCCCAAAAATATCATCCTTCTGGCTTTTGCTTGACCTTTTCGCCTAATGGCCTTAGGTATGTGGACATAAGCACTGGAACCAAAGACTCTAAGATGGGCTAGGGAAGGCTGTCGCCCATACAAAACATAATAAGGAGTTTTTCCTAAGGCTGATGTCCAAATTCTGTTAATTAAATAGCACGCAGTCAGGGTAGCTTCTCCCCAATACATTTTGCTAAGCCCTGAATCTGCCAGCAAGGAACTTTGCATCACTTGCAGGGTTCTGTTTCTCCTTTCAGCAACCCCATTTTCTGCAGGTGTATATGGGTTGGTCTTTCTGTGCTGAATGCCTTTCTGCCTCAGCCAACCTTGAAATGAATTAGACAGGAATTCTGTTCCTCTGTCTGTCTGCAAAGCACCAACCTTTTGATTGTACCTCCTCTCTGCAAAGTTTACCCATTGCTTAAACTTAGTAAATGTTTCATCCTTGCTCTTCATCAAATAAACAAAACCATACCTAGAAAAATCATCAACAATGGTCAAAATATATCTTGCACCACCCATTGATTTGCTCAAAGGCCCGATTAAATCGGCATGAACAAGCTGGAAACACCTTCCAGAGTTCCTTTCACTCTTCTTGCTGACAGGGTATGCAACAGATTTTGTAAGTTTGCAAGTTGCACAGTCCAAATAATTGTTGCACTTTTTCAATTTTAAACCCTGTGCACATTCAATTGTTCTCTTTAGTGCTGCAAACCCAGAATGTCCTAATCTCCTGTGCATCAGATGAATACAATTATCATGCTCAGGGGTGTTTGCAAACACATTCATACACTCCTGATTTGCATTGCCTTTTGGAACTTCTTGCAGCATGTATAAATTCTCTTTTTCTTTACCTTGCATACACACATCATTGCCTTTCATAATGTTACACACATTGTCTTCAAATTGTACTTTGAACCCTTGCTTGCATAGGCAAGAAACACTTAGGAGGTTGTGTTGTATCTCTGGAACACAAAGAACTCCTTTTATAGACTCACCCAGAGAAGGCATAAATATTTCTCCCTGGCCCTTCACTGGGGTGCACACACCATTAGCCAAGCTGACATGGGCTTTTGGTGTAGGCACCAGCTCAGTGAACAAAGCTGGGTCAATTGCAACATGCTGGCTAGCACCAGAGTCCACTAGCCAAGTCTGCTGGTCACTGTCTTGGGTCATCTTGACCACGGAGACTTTTGCTTCTTCCTTGCCCCTCCATGAGTCTGATCCTGTCTTTCTTGGGGGTCTTTCTTGTGTGCAGTCTCTTTGTAGATGTTTCTCAGATCCACATCTGAAGCACTTTTTGACGAAAAGCACGTTTGAACCTTTCCTCTCTGTGCTCTGGATCCTGCTTGCTGCTGGGCTGCTGCTACTGCTGCTGCTGGCTCTATTCTTTGAATTCTCTGACCTTTTCTCCTCTTCCTCCAACAAACGCCCGGTCAGGAACGCCACGGTCAGTTCACTCTCTGCAATTGCTTCCAGAGTGAGCACAAATGTATCATAAGTAGAGTCCAAAGAACTCAGCAATATACAAGCCCTTTGTGGCTCAGGAAAGTTCATTCCTTTCTCCTCCAGTTCTTGAAATGTCTGCCTCATAAACTGGAGGTGTTCTTTCATGCTGCCTCCTGGTTGAAGCCTTGCTCTGTACAACCTTCTGGACAACATGATCTTGGAACTCATTGTGTCCCTCACGTACAGACTTCTCAAAGTCCTCCAACATTCATGGGCTGTCTTTATCCCTCTCACGTGTACCAGTTGGTCATCTTCCAGGGACAGTATCAACGTGGCCAGAGCCCTCTCATCCAGTCTGGACTTTGCCTCGTCATACTCATCTGGAGGGTCTTGGACGATGGTCCACAGCTGTTCTCGACGCAGGAACATTTCAATCTTTGTGCTCCAGGTCATGTAGTTATTCCCTGACAGACGGGTCAAGGGAAAACTTGCCATGCTGACGTTGGTCTGCATGCTGACCTCACAAGATTCTTCTTCCTTGTCTCAGCTTCCTCCAACCTGGAACTGGTCACTGCTGGTCAACTCAAAGTCCTTCTAACGGCCTGCTGGGCCCATGACCTGAAGGGAAAGTGTTGCGGCCTTAGGGTGGACACGATGAGTGACCTTTAGGTTCGTTCAAATGAAGATGCAGAGACTTGTTCTAAACAGAACTTTGTATTTAGAACGTATTTACATAGAACAGCTTCAAAGAAATCACACTCAGCTCTCTATCTCTCTCTCCACACATCTAACAGCAAAGACAGCTCCTCACACACTAACACAGACTCACTGACTCACAGTCCAGTTCAAGCCCGTACATAAATCGCAACATTTACCCGAACATATCACATGATCATGTTCCCGCCTAAAAGCTCAGTTGCAAACCCATTTCAACTTGTAAATTAAATCTAGTGTTCCAAAACATATCCCAACACCCCTCCAAATTTCAAGTTGAAATGTTATACATTCATATTAATTATACACAGTACATTATACACACAGTACATTTTAAACTTTTTACACATCATCTGACATACCAAGCAACTTGCACATAACATTGTGCTTAACTGTTCCCAATGCTTTTGTCATGATGTCAGCCTTGTTTTGCTCTGATGGACAGTAAGCCAGCTTCACTAGTTTGTTTTGCACGGCTTCCCTCACGTTGCAATACCTTATATCCACATGTTTGCTTCTACCTTTAACTCTAGGTGAAGTGGCCATGGCAATGCAAGTCTCACTGTCATCCCAAACTGTAAAAGGCTGCACCATATCAATCTGCAAATCCTTTAGCAGTTGCTGGTACCAAATGAGCTCAGTGCACACCTCCGAAAGTGCAGAGAATTCCGATTCCGAGCTCGAAATCGATACACAAGATTGCCTCCGGGTTCTCCAACCTACCAGGGCTCCTCCCAGTGTGACAATCATGCCCGAGGTGGATTTCCTACTTGTAATTTCATCTGCCCAACTGGCATCAGAGTAGGCCACTAGTTCTAAGGCTTCTACTGGTTGGATTGTCAGCCCTTTTGTTATAGTTCCCTTCAGGTACCTTAACAGTCTTTTAACTCCTTGCCAGTGTCTCTCAGTTGGCTCAGAGACATGCCTGCTAAGGATGTTAACAGCTGCTGTAATGTCTGGCCTGGACCATTGAGCTAAATACAGTAAGCTCCCTATTGCTGACTGGTACCTTTCCTTATTACAGTACTCCACCTCACTGTCTTCCTGTTCACCAATATCCTTCAGGAAGTCTGTGGCCATTGGAGTTTTGGCAGGTTTGCATTGTTGCATGCTAAGACTTTCCAGCAGTTGTTCAATCTTTTGCTGTTGTCTCAGCACATAACCTTTGCCAGGTAGTTTCTGCACTTCTACACCTAGGTAATTTTTAATTTCTCCAAGGTCCTTCAATTGAAACTCTTTCTTTAGATTCAGTGCAACCTGTTCAATCTGTTCCTCAGTCTTTGCCATTATAAGCAGGTCATCAACATGTGTTAACAGATATACTTGCTCATTACCATGTTGCAAGGTATAAACACATGAGTCTGCTCTTGCAGCTCTGAAACCCATTTTCTGCAAGGTGGAATTTAGGCATTTGTTCCAATTATGACCCGATTGTTTAAGCCCGTAAATCGCCTTGTTCAGCCTCCAAACCATACCTGGTTGTGTGTTGTATCCAGGTGGTTCAGACATGTACAATTCCTCTTCTAAATTTGCATTTAGATATGCAGTGGTGAAATCATAATGTTTTACTTTGAGGTCTAATTTGGCAGCTAGAACCAAGGCAATCCTAACTGATTCCCCTCTTACAGTAGGGGCATATGTCTCACCAAAATGGATGTTTTCTTTCTGAGTGAAGCCCTTTGCAACAAGTCTTGCCTTGTGTTGCAGGTTGCCATCACTCAAGGCTTTCTGTTTATATACCCACCTGCAACCAATTACCTTTTTCCCAGGTGGTAACTGGCATCTAGCAAACACTTTGTTGTCTAACATGGACTGCATTTCTCTGTCCATAGCAGCTCTCCATCTTAGCTGTTCTGTTTGTGATTGCTTTTTGCATTTCACCATAGCTCTGTGGCTCACAAGTTATATGGCACACAGAAGCAGGTGAAAAACGTTCTGGTGGCACACCTTTATTAAACCTTTCAGATCTCCTAGGAGTTACAGGTATCTCTGTTTGCTCACCTTCATTTTCCTGGCTATTTACAATTACAGGAAGATCCAAATTGTCTTTTTCCTCATCCAGGTTCTGTGCCTCACTGCTAGACTCAGCCCTTTGCTTTGGCAACACTGGCTGCTGTGTCTGAGCATCAGAACCTTCTGGCAAATTCACAGGAGAATCCTTCACCCTTTCCCAATTCTGCTCCATGAAATTTGCAGACCTTGAGAAAGTGATTCTACCTGAGCCAGGTTGTGTGAAGCGGTAATTCTTACTCCCAGATTCGTAGCCCAAAAATATCATCCTTTTAGCTTTTACTTGACCTTTACGTCTAATAGCCTTAGGGATATAAACATAAGCACTGGAACCAAAGATTCTGAGATGGGCTAGGGAAGGCTGTCGCCCATACAAAACAAAATAAGGTATTTTACCCAAAGCTGATGTCCACAGTCTGTTCAACAAATAATTCGCAGTCAGCATTGCTTCGCCCCAATACATTCTGCTCAGCCTTGAATCTGCCAGCAAGGAACTTTGCATCACTTGCAGGGTTCTGTTTCTCCTTTCAGCCACCCCATTTTCTGCAGGCGTATATGGATTGGTCTTTCTGTGCTGAATGCCTTTCTGCCTCAGCCAACCTTGGAAGGAACCAGACAGGAATTCTGTTCCTCTGTCTGCAGAGCACCAACCTTTTGATTATACCTCCTCTCTGCAAAATTTACCCATTGCTTGAACTTAGTAAAGGTTTCATCCTTGCTTTTCATTAAATACACAAAACCATATCTGGAAAAATCATCCACTATAGTTAAAATGTATCTTGCACCACCCATAGATTTGCTTAATGGCCCAATCAGATCTGCGTGGACCAGCTGAAAACACCTTTCAGAATTCCTTTCACTCTTTTTGCTTACAGGGTATGCAACAGATTTTGTAATTTTGCAAGTTGCACAGTCCAAATAATTTTTGCACTTTTTCAAATTTAAACCCTGTGCACACTCAATTGTTCTTTTCAGTGCTGCAAACCCAGAATGTCCTAATCTCCTGTGCAATAAATGGATACAATTATCGTGCTCAGGGGTGTTTGCAAACACATTCATACACTCCTGAGTTGCATTGTCTTTTGGAACATCTTGTAGCATATATAAGTTCTCATTTTCTTTACCTTGCACACACACATCATTGCCTCTCATAATGTTGCACACTTTGCCTTCAAATTGTACTTTGTACCCTTGCTTGCAAAGGCAAGAGACACTGAGTAGATTGTGTTGCAGCTCTGGAACACAAAGAACTCCTTTGATAGACTCACCCAGGCAAGGCATAAAAATTTCTCCCTGGCCCTTCACTGAGGTGCATACACCATTAGCCAAACTGACATGGGCTTTTGGTGTAGGCACCAGCTCAGTGAACAAAGCTG
>JAJKFI010009203.1:0-13254 GCA_029204185.1 Lerista edwardsae
TGCAGGAAATTCAAACGTTGCAGAGGGCGGAGTCGACGAGTGGGCGGGTGAATGGGCGGGGCCAGCTGTAATCCTAGAATCCGGTACTCGCATACCCCCGCGTACCCCCGTGTACCCCCTGCATGACATCACTGGCCGTAAACCACATTGCAACAGCGCAGAAGATGGGAGTACTGGCAGGACTGTCTGTGCCGTCCCACTGATGTCAAATCAAGGCGGAGTGGGTAGAAGCTTCTCCAAGCAGTGCAGGGGCTGAGGAAGGGCAGCGGAGGGTTTGAAGGGGGTGAGGAACAGGCAGATCGGATTCAGGAGAGGGCAGGATTGGCAGCGCTGGTGGACAATCTCCCTTCCTGGGCCAGACCTGCCAACAGCAGGGCAACAGAGGAGACGTTTGCAAACACTTTCCAACCAATGCTATGTACCTGATCTAAACTTCCCCCAGGGCTGTATTAAAAAGCACTTTGGATTACTTTGCCTTCTTGGCTTGAAGGTCTCTTTGGTTCATATCTAGCCTATGCATGAATGCACTAAGTCATCTTAGGCAAGCCCCTCCTTCTCAGCCTTCGTTTCCCCCAATGGAAAAATGGGGCCGTTAATGTTACCAAGGGGAAAGGCAAAGTACTAATCTTAAATACTCAAACCTTACAGGGTTGCTGTAAGGACAACCAGCAAGACAATGCACGTGAAGTGTTTTCCACACTCCAAAAGGCCGTACGTTTTATGACCTCAAATGTTGGGATGCACAAACTGAGCTGTGCCACTTGCTAAGTACACGTGGGACCGCTTTATCCCCAGGGAATCAGTTCCCAGACCCCATATGGAATCTGCAGATACTGTCAGCAATGGGATCTACAAACGACTTGGGGGAACGGAGGGCGGGACTTACGCGGGACTACCGTTTGATTGGCAGCCCGTCCGTGCACTTCCGCTTTCTTCTGCATGCCCCGCGGCCGTCCCTGGCCTCGGAGGGGCCACCCGCCAGGCGAGCAGGCGCCCCCTTCGAGGCCAGGGACGGCCATGGGGCGAGCGGAACAAAAGCGGAAGTGCACGGACAGGCTGCCAATCAAACAGTAGTCCCGTCTAAGTTCCCCCAAGTCATTTGTAGATCCCATCGCTGGATACTGTGCCCTGTAAACCTAACTGGAAGTGCCTTCTGGAGATGTTCTGAGGCGCATGGCCTCTGCACACCTGAAGTGCCTCTGGAGGTGTGTCCTTTGTGCACGGACTCTGCACAGCTCAGAAGGCATCCTAGAGGCTTCCGAGACACACTGCCAGTTTTTCATCAAGCCAGAAGTGCATCCAGAAGCCTCCGGGATGCCTTCTGAGGTGCGCAAAGGCACATGCGACCTCTGCACACTGCAGAACACCTCCCAGATGTGGCCGGAAGAAACTTGACATGGATTTGGAATCCCTCTAAATAAATCATGGCTACAGTAGCCAAAACGCACAGGATGACTCTCACAGATGCACAGGTGGAATGGAAGACATGAATGCCAATTTGTTTTGACAAGTACTTGTTCAAAGCACTAGATCTACTTTCATTCCAGTGCCGTACTTAGGAAACCCAGCCCTTCACTTAATCAGAAAGAGATGGCAGGTCGAGGACACTGTATGTCGAAGAATGAACGGTTTTGAGAGAGGATCACTGGCTTCGGACACCTCCTGATCTGGCAGATTTTTTTTTTAATGTGCCAAGGGGTAAATGCAAGTCATCTTTAACGTGAGAGGGAACAAGGTTTTCTAAAACCGAAAAACGCACAACCCCCTCTGGGCACAGTTACTGTACTGCAAGTGAAGAGATACTGAACAACAATTGGAACAGGCAGGTAAACAGCCATCGTGTACCACGGGAAGCCTCTTTTCTTCATTTCTGCAATTTTGGCACTGAAAATGCAGGAGGCCTTTGTGGCGACAGCAAAGTAAAGGTTTGTTTTTTCTACTTTCAAAAATCTAGCAAGTGTTCAAAAAGACTTGCAGAAAGGTTTTGTTCGGCTTTCCCTGTTCAGCCCAAGGTCTCCATCTGATCGCATTTTCTTGGAGTGGCATGAAATGTTGTACTGCCTCATGTTCACTTACAGCCATCATTGTTAGAGGCGTCTCTGTCTCCCTACCCGGGATGAGCCTGTAGAACAGATCAAATCCCAGCCAGCAATTTGTAAAAAAAAGCTTTTTGTTCATGGTAAATGTAAGGCCTGCCTTGGAATTAATGGAAAGTTATATTTTATATATCTTCCTCATCTGGCTGAGTAAATGAGTTGATCAGCAAACATGCAACAAGTGCCCTATGGAATTTGTGACTCTTCAGTTACACATATTGTAGTTTCTAAAGGTATCTTACATCCCTATTTAAATACGGCTTATATTCATTATATAGCCATGTTAGTACTTGTATCAAACCTCAGTGGAAAAACAACAAAACATTTCACTGCTATAAGCCCTGAAATATACATTGCTCATAAAATCCAAATCCAAACTCAGTTTGGCAAAGAAAAACGTCAGCATCCTACTAGTGAAACTATCCCAGTAATACACGAAAAACCTAAAAGAATATCCATGGTTGCTTCATCTTTTTAATTACTGATAATTAAAATTGAAGAGTCCTTGTACAGGCAATAGCCCAAATATTTTGTTTGGCAATGAAGGGGGGAAAAATGGACTCTGTTTGGTCAGAGTCATGTAAAGAAATGAGTCAAGTTGTGAGTCATTGGCTACCTTGAGCAAAAGTGCACAGAAAAAAGGGTGGTGGTGGCAGGTGTGCACGGAGGCCCAAGCGCGCCCCATGGCTGGCGCTGAAACCGCGCCCCCCCACGTCACCCCGCCCCCCGCGTGTCGCTCAGACACGCCTCCCTTACCCCGGAAATGCTCTATTTCCGAGCGTAAAGGACTCGTGGGCAGGCGGGAGGGCCAAAAACTGTGCAGTTTCCGCGCACAATGGCGCCTCACCACTGCCTGGCGCCCCATGGCTCATGCCACCTGTCGCATCCAGGTAGGTCCATGCCTGGGTGGTGGTGGTGGTGGTGGTGTGTGTGTGTGTGTGTGTGTGTGAGTGAGTGAGTGAGTGAGTGAGTGAGTGATTGAGAGAGAGAGAGAGGTCATTTAGCACTCTCCTGTTAAAATTCAGCCGTTCGTTCCTATACTGTACAGCGTGGAGCCCCCCCCCCTTATCCTGGCTCCCCCACCTTCTATTCCCTCCCAAGACTTGTACAGCCAAAAAAGCCATCCTCCTCCCCTCAACCCCTGGCCCCCACCTCCTTGAACCAACCTACCCTCCCACTACATCTGCTGGTGTCCACTTCTGAATGCCGGCTTCCAGATCACCATGAGATGTTTAGGTACGACGCAGAAGCGAAGAAAAAGTAAGCACACACGCATGCACGCACGCACGCACGCGCACTCTAAAGGACTTGAGACAGGGACTTGAGTCATTTTTCGAGTCCCTGGTCGCGAGTTGCGACAAGGTCAGTGACATCCACACCTCGAGTTGATTCACATAGTTGGAAAAAGGGATTTTGCATGACTCTGGTCAAGTGCCCATCCCTGCCTGTTTCTTAGAAAGGGGTGAACCAGTCCATTAAAATTCTTTGCCAGCAATTACTTGCTTCCTTCAAACTGGCCATAGGTTTTCATCAACCAATGAAAACATCAGTTTTCAGTTTTCTCCTTTTCTCAACCAAGGAAACCAGAGGACCAAATTCTTAATTCCAAGGATGCATGCCTTCCAGTGTTATTTTCCTAATATAATATCTATTTCCTGTGCAATAAGCACTAAGCATACATTAGGATCCAGAAATGTCTACAACATTAACATTCAGTCTGACACGAAGAAAAATTACCATGTCTTTGCATCCAGCTGATACAGCACCTTATTTAGCCTGCATCCTGGAAGTGAGGCACTCAGGATTGAGTTTCCTAAAGAAGGTACTGCCACATTTTTCTCCTTTTAATAGGCCTATTATCTCCCTCCCTCTTCCCCACACTTGTAGGGGTTATTCAGTTCTTCACCCTTAAAACGTATATATGGGATACAAAAAATACCACAAGGCTGGAAAATACAAAGAAGAAGGTGCAAGCCTACAAGTCAATGAACAGTTGGTGAACCTTCCCTACGAAGGTTGGGTCTTGCATTGGGGATCTTAGGATGCATGCAACCCTATCCAACTTTCCAGCATTGATGGCAAGTCCAGCGTGTGCAGCAACCTGAGGTGGGGGCAGTCGGAGAGGCCTCCTCAAGGTAAGAGAACGTGTGCTCCCTTTTTCAGGGCTGCACGAGTGCTGGAACTTTGGTTTGGGTCCTCTGGCAGGCCCGTCCTTAGGAGCTGCAGGGCTCAATCAGAAACACGTTGGTGGGTGCCTTGGTCCTCAGCCAAGGTCTGTAGAATCTTAGCGACAGCGGCGTCATGCAGCCGGAATGCTGGGCGGGAGGAACGGGTGAGCGGCAGCCCGTCCGTTGCATTCCAGTCCGTTTCACCATCTTCCCTGCCCCCACGTTTTCCCCGTTTCTCCCCATTTCTCCCCATTTCTCCCCGTTTCTTCCCCGTTTCTGGGCAGGAGGAACGGGGCGGGGAAGTCAGCGAAATGGAGCGGTACGCAACGGGCGGGCTGCCGCTCACCCGTTCCTCCCACCCAGTGTTCCGGCTGCATGACGCCGCTGCTTAGGGATAGAACTAAAATTTATTATAGACTTCATATCTATGAGAAGCACAGAAAGCGATGCTATGTGTTTTTATTCCAAGGGTGCATTTTTGATAAATTATAAATTATAACAACTTGAAAAGTGTACTAGGTAGGTGACAGGCATTACTTCTTTATTTATTATATTTCTACCCCACCTCTCTCCTTTTAGGAGGACCCAAGGGAGATTCCCCATGCAAAACCCCCCCCACCACCCCCGCCCAGCCCAGCCAGCCTAGAGTCACCAGTATGTACAATGTGGGGTTCGTGGTGGTTGTTTGGATTTGGGATTTCTTCTTCTTCTTCTGTTTTTCTTACAAAAACGAGAAGTGCAGAATGCGATGTTATGTGTTTCTATTGGTTATCACCAGCGGCGGCATTCAGCCGGTACGCTGGGTGGGAGGAACGGGTGAGCGGCAGCCCGCCCATAGCGTACCGCTCCGTTTCGTCGTCTTCCCCGCCCCCGCAGGAGGAACGGGTGAGCGGCAGCCCGCCCGTTGCGTACTGCTCCATTTCGCCATCTTCCCCACCCCCGCGGGGGCAGGGAAGATGGCGAAACGGAGCGGTACGCAACGTGCGGGCTGCCGCTCACCCGTTCCTCCTGCCCAGCATACCGGCTGAATGCCGCCGCTGGTTATCACTGAAAAATCAGACCTCTAGCCACACCATCTTGCACTGGATCTTGCCACACGAACACACGTTGAGATGAAAAATATTCACAAAGCAAAACTGGCATAATCAACATGCCAAGAACAAGGTGAGAAATGAGCCCAACCAGAGCACTTCTTCACTGGGGACTTCAAAGCACTTCTAAAGCACTCCGGCATACTTCGGAGTCCCTTTCCAGGAAACAAATAACTCCGCTCCAGCCTCCATCACTAGGATGTGTCACATCTTCCTGCTTAAGGCAGCTGCACTTCCTGGGACACCAGCTGGAATCTTCTTGTGTGTGGCCACCAGAATGCAGATGGTTTTCCCTGGATGCCACCAAACAGATCGTTATGTTTCTCTGTTCCTCTTGCATCATCACTAATTAACCAAAGAGTTGGTCACAGGAGCACATGAAAGACAACAAGTGCTTTCGGCTCTCGTGTCGCTGCCTGTGAATTGAGGCAATTAGTCGAAATGTTACTCTCGGCAAACTGTTTTCATCATTATTTCCCATGTGGGGCGCTGGCAACTGAGCGCGTTCTTTTGGTGATGAATCACATCCCCTGCAAATTTCCCTCTCGGAGCAGAAATGAAAACCGTCCTGCTGCGAGCGATGAGAGCAATTGTTGATTTATTATTTCCGTTGGCAAGATCTATTGCTAAAATATTATGAAATAATGTCATATAAATCAAATGTTGCCTGATTAATCAATGACTGTATTGCTCCCCCCAGTGTGGCCTTCAGGGGAATGGCAAAGCTGGAGTCATACAAGATGTCATTTTGCCCCTTTTTTGGGAAGCCTGGCACACAGGGCATTAATCATGGAGTTGGAAGGGACCTACAAGGTCATCTAGTCCAACCCCCAGCCTTTAGCAGGAAATTCCCCTAGAGCATCTCCAGCAGGTGCCTATCAAACCTCTGCTTGAAGGTCTCCAGTTGCGAATCCACCTAACGATGGTTTCATTCAGTCAATATTTTACCAACTTCCTGATTAAGATGTCATGTGGAGCCTTGTCAAACGCTTTACTGAAGTCCAGATAAGTCACATCCACGGCATTCCCACCGTCCAGTAAGCTAGTCACCCCATAAAAAAAGGAGATGAGATTAGTCTGGCGAGATTTGTTTGTGACAAATCCATGTTGAGTTCTGTTGTCTAGGTGTGTGTAGATCATATGTTTTATCATATGTTTCAATATCTTCCCTGGTATTTGAAGATTGGGACATTAGCAGGCTTCCAGTCTAGTGGCACCTCCTCTGTCCCCCAGGATTTCTCAACGATAATTGACAGAGGGTACAATCCTAAACTGAATTAGGATGGCATAAGCTAAAGTTTGACCGGCACAAGGGCCACCGTAAAGTATATTTGGACCACTCTTGGAGTCAGAGAGGCCATCACACAGACGTGCGCCATCCTCCCTGACTCCAAGAGTGGTCCAAACAGGATTTATGGTGGCCCTTGCACTGGCCAAACTTTGCTGGCTTAGCTTATGCCGGCCTAACTCCAGTTTAAGATTGTGCTCAGAGGCTCTGCAGGTACAACCTCAAGTACTTTAGGATGCAACTCATCTGGTCCAAATGACTTGAATACATTTAGGCCAGTTAGGTGGCTCCTAGCAAATTCTCTGTCAATTTTAATTTGCCTATCTGTGCTGTCCAGGTATTCATTGCCTCTGGGGTAATTAAATTGCCTGTATGGTCACTTTGCAAATATGGATTGAGTGACAACATGCAAATATGATTCATGCTCATTGAGGGTGACAGTTTAGGATGAGCTGGTTTCCTCTTTCCATTCCATTGTTGCCTTGTATCTCCCATTCTGCTCAGCCAAGCTTTGGTGGCAATCAACCCCAATGCACAAAAAATCCAACAAACACACAAGTATGCAGTGATGTATTCAAGTCTCAGGGCCAAATTTAAAGAAAAAAGGTAGGTGGTGATGGTGGTGGTGGGGGAGAGAGAGAGAGAGAGAGAGAGAGAGAGAGAGAGAGGGAGAGAGAGAGAGAGAGAGAGAGAGAGAGAGAGAGATTTGTAAACACACACACCTTCCAAGCTGCATGAGAAGCCACGGTGTGGTTCCACATACTTTTCGAAATACTTAGTTCAAAATATGAATTTTCCAGTCCCTGTACTCAGAGCTGAGATCTCATACCCTGAGATTCTTACTTCATTCATACCAGGTCTCCCTGGTTCTGTTCTTGGGGAGGAGTGGGAGTTCAATGGTTAAAAAATGCTTTGAATTTGGGACTTTCTGCATGCAATCTCCAGGTAGGGTGGAGAAAGAAAGAAAAACCTGGCTGTTTAACTCGCTGCCAGTCAGTGTGGCAGCTAAATGGACCAGTGTGACTAAGCTAAATGGACCAATGTAGACTGTATAGAAGGCAACTATACGCCTCTTGCTTCATGGATTTGTTCTGTCCACTTTCCAATTAGGGAGAATTTATCAAATTAAATTACAGAATTGGTACATATGCTGTTAGCCACAAAATCTCAGTTCATTCAGTCATGTCTCCCCCTCCCCACCCAACTTACTAGGATCGACAAATGCTTGCATACGTGAATTAAAGTGTGCAGACAAGAATCTGGATGCTGTGATTATTCCAAGATTCCTTATGAAAAAAATAACACCTAATAAATTTCTATACAATAACCAAGCGTCTCTCGATGTTGGACCACTACCAAAAAGGGCCTCTTGCGGGGAAACCCATAGTGGCATTTTTGTTTAAAACCTATTTTTATATTTCTTCCATATTCTCAACATTTTTCGTTGTTATAGTCTTGATGGGAGGAGATGTCATTATGAGCTGTTCCACTTTAAAATTACCACTCCAAAGGAGCTGAAAGAGGGGCCAAGGATTCACCTTCCTTTGTGCAGAATGATAGTCAGTTGTCTCTGCTTGTGCCCTATCTAGAGTCTTGTTAAGCCAAAGTAGTAGATTTGACACTCCTACCTGCACAGTAAGCACCAGTGGAAGTAACACGCACACTCTGCAGAGGGGCAAATTTTGGATCATAGATTTTTTCTTCATTAATGGCGGTCCTGCTTCTGAAAGAGCAGACCTGAAGAAGCCAGCACACCCTCAATCTGCAGCACTCCCGACAACTGATATTTTTGATGAGTTCACCCAGAGGCAAAGAGATGCCAGAATTCAGCAACCTTGCACATCACCAAAATGACAAAGTGACAGCGACGACCGATTTGACAAATGCCAGCTTGCATATTCAGAGAGTGCCAGGTGACACTCAATCACTGTCCAATCTTCCTGACCACAAAGAAAGACGAGACAATCTTCCAGTACCGCACTGGCGACAGTTGACCAAACATTTCTATAGCTTGAGACAACCAGCAGGGACTCAGCAAGCCAGCAGCAAGCCTATGATGAGTGTACATGAAGGACGCCCATTTGTCATTGCCAGAAGGGGGGCAATTTTGCTTTGGCATACCATTCCGATGCATTGCATGCAATACCATCCTAAGCATCTGCCGGGGGGCTTCTCACAGCCTTGGGAGGCTCGGCTGGAAGTGACATGTCACATGTGGGACGGCCTTCTCAGTGGTGGTCCCCACCCCCTGGAGGTCTTTGCCACTTAACATGCTCATGGCCCCCTCACTGCCAGTTTTAATCATCAGTGAAGGACTAAAGTGAAAAACAGCAGACATCCCCAGCTTCCTCTCAACTGAATTTGCTTCCCCTTCCACTGGATTTGTTTCTGCTGCTATAGATTTTTTTAAAACCTCAGGGTTAACAGGATATTGTTAAACAGGTTTAAACACAGGATATTGTTCCTGTGTAACACCTGCCTTATGGAGCTCCTTGGATCTGCCCCAGCAATTTAGCTGGCACAAATCTGAGCAGCCCGTGGAGGGCTGCCCAGGCCAGGGATGCGCCTAGGATATGGCATGCTCTGTCACTGTTGATCCCACCCCCTCTGGGCCTGATCTGTCCTCCCCCCACCCAGAAATGCCCCCTCCCCACTGTAAAGAGCAAAAGAAGGCTAGGCCATGGTCTGACTCCATTGTGTCAGAATACCTCCATTTTGTTAATAATAATAAAAAGAGCTAAAGCTGTTAAGGTACCAGCTGGTGATAATCCGCTCATTTCCTGAGGTAATTTCATCAGGAAGTATAATTTCCTATTTGCTTTGCTTTCTGCAGGAAGGTGTGAGGTCATAGCTGGGGTTAGGAAGGAAGGACCTAATCAGGAAGGTTCCATCCAGCTAGTGCTGCAATTGAGAAGATTCCGCACAGCTGAGACCCATCACTTAGAATTTGTTGTTGTTCAGTCGCTAAGTCGTGTCGTGTCCGACTCTTCGCAACCCCCTGGACCACAGCACGCCAGGCCTCCCTGTCCTCCACTAGCTTCCTGAGTTCACCCAATTTCATGTTCATTGCTTCGGTGACACTATCTAACCATCTCATCCTCTGTCGCCCCCTTCTCCTTTTGCCTTCAATCTTTCCCAGCATGAGGATCACTAAGCATCACTTAGAATTAGGGTTTTGTTTAGATAACCTTTTCTGAACAGGATGGAACCTCCGAACACCCCATCAGGAAGAGGTCTGACCTTTATCCTGATTGGATAATTATACTAGAGGGGAAATAAAGATACCTAGTTTTGGGGGTACAGACCATCAAGACCACAAGATCATCAAGACACCACCAAGACCATCAGACCTTCAGAGACCACCAAAGAAGACCATCAGACCTCCAGACCTTGAGATCACCTTCTCCAAGCCATCCAAGATGCCCAGCATGGACCTGCAGCCTGCACTGGACTGAGAAGAAGGTGAACCTGCAAGGCTGACTACCTGGCATGGACCAGGGCCTAGTCTAGAGTTAGGCATATAGGTGTTTTGTTAATTTGAAGTGTATCTTGGTTAAGTCTCTGTTAGTTCTTTTAAGCCTTTCCTAGTTTTGTAACTAGTTTTGTACTTTGGCCACCTCATGAGAAGAGAGGACTCTTTAGAAAAGACCCTCCTGCTGGGAAAGATGGAAGGCCAAAGGAGAAGGGGGCGGCAGAGGATGAGATGGTTAGAGAGTGTCACCGAAGCAATGGACATGAAATTGGGTGAACTCCGGAAGCTGGTGGAGGACAGGGAGGCCTGGCGTGCTGTGGTCCAGGGGGTCGCGAAGAGTCGGACACGACTTAGTGACTGAACAACAACAACACGTTTTGTAACTGCTTGTTTATTAATAAATCATAGTTAATCTGTAAGCTTTTTTGCAAGTATTTGGAACCAAGCTAAATTCAGTTTTGCCGCTTGGGCACTCTACCAGTTTAAAGTTAAGCTCTATAGCTTTGGGAGAGGTCCCTGTAGTTGGGGCTGGTTTTGCCTGGGGAGTTTTAAAGTTAAGCGTCTGTTCATTCATTCCTCTGTTTGAGGCTATAACTCTTAGCGGTGGTCTCAGGCTGGTAGCGGAGGATGTGTGCCTGGTTGCCTTGGCTTGGAAGCGCTTAAGGACACACCCTGCTGAACGTTCATGACTCATATGGGCCCTGGGCTGGTTACAGGGCATAGGAGCCTGTGAGTTACACCCACCCCATGCACTGCCTGGCGCAAATCCATCTGCCTTGGCTGGCAGAGGGATGGGATCTGGCGCTGGCAGACCTGAGCACATCCTTGTGCCCCCGTGCAGCCTGCTTCCCAGTCGCGGAAAAGTGCTTCCTGGGACACCAGTCTCACTAGGGAAGTGGCACAGGCCCCGTACCTTAGGATTGCACTATGAGTAGGTGCTCAGAGCTGGCAACTGCTGCTTGCTCATGTTGAAAAATCGATAGCCGCTATTGGCACGTGCTCAGAAATTGAACATCTTGACTTCTTTCTCTCAATTCCAACTTGAGTGATGCAATTGGCAGATCTGGCAATGAGGGGAAAACCTCGTACAGTGGGCCCTCATTACCTGCAGGGGTTCTGTTTGAGGAATCCTGCGGATACGGAAATAAAACCCACGGATAATTCAATAAATCCTGCAGGGCTCAGGTGAAATCCGCAGGACCCAAATCCACAGGTCCAGTGGACTGACCTGTATGTAAAAAGTAAAGTTGAAATTTACTGTGGAACTGGAGTCCATTTCTAAATCATTTCAGAAAGACTGGAGGTGATGTTATTGAGACGTGATGTCAGTTTGCTTATTTTGTTTGCAAGTGTGGCATCTTATGTAAATTTGCATCTTATGTAAAACACAAAACCTTTTTATGTTTTACTTTGTAGTCATAAATCTGTAATAATTTTGCTGATGTATTTTTGTATCACTTCTGGATGTTAGGCTTTTGAATATAATATACCATATTCAATTTGTGAAGAGGGCGGGAAAGGATTTATGGATGTGGGTTTTTTTGTCTCCTAAAAACATTGTTTTGAAGTCGTGTAAAGTGAATGATCGTTTGGAATTATTTTGTATGTTCCTTAAGATTGTTGCTGTTAAACAAGAACTTAAAAAAAATAGAAAAAACCTGTCTCAATTTTTTTCCATTCAGATATTTGAAAAGGAATGCAATTTACTGAACAAGATCTGATCAACCAGCTGTGCCTATTGCAAGTCCAAGAGAGAAGTGTAGTTCAAGGGCATAGAAAATATAAATAAGATTGATAACTTCACAAATCCAATTACAGCCCTCTACTTTTTGTTATGTAAGACCAGGAGTGTCAAACTCCTTTCATGCAGAGGGTTAGCATTCATTGTGCCTGCTAAGGGCTGGAAGTGATGTCATTAAGCAGAAAGTGACATCATTAAACAGGAAGTGATCAGAAATAAGCACTTTGTTCTCACCTAGGAACTCATTAGCTGCAAATGACAAGTTTGGGTGTTGTTGGCCACTGGCTTAGGTGACTTTTAAAGTGGATTCTAAGCATTCACGGTAGACAAGCCTATTAGTGGTTATTAACCATGATGCAAATGACAAGAGAAAATATGCAAATCTTGATCATATTTTCATGATATGGAGAGCCCAATTATCACACAAACTGCCCTTTCAGCAGCAGCATTATTCCCTCATTAATAATGAATTATTAAGGAAATATTGTTTCCTGCCACACAGAGCAGTTAATGACCAGAGCAGTACATAACCACTCTCACATAAAAAGTACAATAGCAAAACCTACCCACTGAAAAGAGAAGCAGTTCCTATTCAAAAGCTCTATTAAATACCAATTGAAATAGATAAGAAGTCTTGCATTTGTGATAAGATAAGAAGTCTTGCATCTCTAACCAACAAGCATTTTAAAAACAAACCAAGTCAATCTTTCAAACAACAAACAGAATAAGCCCTTCCTGGGCCAAGGAAAAGCAGGTGGAATTGAGAACTTCCAGAGAGACCAGGTTGAGATATTGCACATTCCTAAGAGGAGCAAATATTAATTTTTTTAAGCCAATTGGCACGTTCCCCTTTTCCCGCAAAGAGCTCCACAAGCCATTCTCACCATCTCAAAGGACTTCAGTGCTGCAGTCCTACACATGAGTCGTGTCCCATGGAAAGCCGCTCCTTTTCAGCGAACGCCCCGTTCCCAGCACAGGGTCTAACTGCTTTTAAAGCAGAGCTTCCTGAGCATCAAGAATGCTCAACCTGGAGCTCTTGAGACTGCCCAGCACCCAAAGCCTTCCATCTTAACCCCCCCTTTTGCTGTTGCTTACTCAGGTTGGAGAAGGGAGAAAGGCTGGACTGAAGCTGGTCCCTGCATGGCCGGCTGGGGCTGCAATTTCAAGCTAAACGGGGAGGGTGCGAAGGCAATGCCCCAGCCACCATGCTCTCCTCACAACGCCTGGGCATGGAGGCAGGGATGTCATGCAGGGGGTACGCAAGTACCGGTTTCTAGGATTACAGCTGGCCCCGCCCATTCGCCCGCCCACTCGTCGACTCCGCCCTCTGCAACGTTTGAATTTCCTGCACGTTTGAGTTGCCTGCATGTTCTCAGAGCCAGGCAGGCAGGCAGGCAG
>JAJKFI010009204.1:0-18259 GCA_029204185.1 Lerista edwardsae
AAAAAAAAAAAAGGCAAACCACCAGCAACAGCCACTAGAAAGACTGCACAGGGGTGAAGAGGGACAATTACTCTCCCCTTGCTAAACATAAGAGAAACACCACTTGGAAAAGTGCCTCTTGCCCAGTTAGCAGACTACTACTAATGTAGTCACTCAGGCTTTTGTGGTCAGAATTTAACTGTTATTACAAAATTCTGAGGTTCTAGGTTGGTAGGTTCCCAACCTTTTTTTGGCCATGCCCCACCTAAGCATCTATAAAATCCTGATGCCCCTCTGTGACATATAATTCTTATTGTTCAAAAAATGAACTCCTATTCACGTGGAAGAAGCCTAAAAGGCCATTGGCTTGGTTTAAACAAGGTTCCAAAGAACATGGCATCCATGAAAGAAAAATAAAAGATGGCGCGGAAAGATGGAAATGTAAAAAACGTTCTTAGCTGAATTTATGAATAATAAGATATAAGAACAATGAGCGGGCTTTCAAATTCACTGTTAATAAAATTTCAAAAAAAATTCAAAATTCACTGTTAATAGCTCATTCTCAAATTGCGCCCCCTGTGGGGTGTATGCCCCACATTGGGAACCACGGTTCTAGACCAAAGTCTATACAATTTTCATTTGTATATACATGGTCCAGAACACAAGAAACATGGAAAACTGAGAGGGAAGGAAAGGGACATGGGAGATTCATTTCTGAGAGCCAAGGATGGGAAGGCAGAAGAAGGTTTCATAGAGTCCAGCACTGGGGAATTGCTGGGGCTCAGGTGTCCAACTCATGCTCTGAATGGCAAGGATCCCAGATTTGAATTATGCAGGAGATGGGTAATTGGATAGAGAGATGCTCTTTTCCCTCCAGCACAACACCAGAACCAAGTGACAGCCATGAAGATTGAGTGTTGGGAGAGCTAGAACAGGCCAGAGAAAATACTTCTTTACTCAGAGTCTAATAAATCTACGGAACTCCTTGTCACAGGATGTGGTGATGGCATCTGGCCTAGATGCCTTCAAAAAGGGATTGGATGGACTGATGGACGACAAGTCCATCACAGGTTACAAACTGTGATGGGTATAAATTACTTCCTGGTTTTAGAAATAGCCTCTGTCTGATGCAAGGGAGTGGCAACAGGATGTAGGTATCTTGTGTGCTCCCTCACAGTGGTGAGATACAGGAAGATGGGCCTTTGGCCTGATCCAGCAGAGCTATGATGTTCTTCAGTGAGGCTTGGGAAAGGCCCCTGTCTGAATGCTGGGAAAACTACTGCCAGTAGCATCAAGGAGTTTGTTCTGTTTGTCTGCCAGCATCATTATACATTCACTTACAGCAAGAAATCTTGACCGATCAGTCCTTCCTTTCGACTCTTCTTTTATGCATCGAAAGTGCTTCTTCCAGCTCCCTCTTTTAAAAATGTATCATCTTCGGAGAAGGAAATTGTCCAGAGTCAACAACAATACCTTACACATATTTGGATATTTATTCACAAGATCAAATTGATAAAACAGGTTCCTTCGTGCTCTGTGATTTATCTGCGGCGTGGGGTATCAGCGGCATGTGTACCGCCTGGCTATAACTGTCATGGATGATACAGGGATAAGACGAATAACCTCTACAGATTTCAGGTGCAAGTAGGAAAACGTAATCATAACTCACTTTAGAAACCAGCGATACATATTTATACTTTCTCTATCACAGCCTCACAAGGTTCTTTCCTCTTTATTTTTGCATCCGTGAACCCCCGGCGCACATCAATCATGTTTCCTGTTGGTTAATACTGTTGTCAGTCAAGCAAAATTTATCGTGGTATGACTTACAACCAGCGAGGCAGTTGAGTCAGCCAAGTGTCCTTTTAATTTTGCGGATTCCAATCTCCCTGCTTGCAAAATTCCAAAGGGTTTGATGACTGTGGAATGGAGAGCCCAAAAGCTCAGTGCCACGTGTGGCCAAACCACAGCCCAAGAACCACACGCGATTCTTCAACCTCATGTCAATATGTTGGCAGAGTGGCTTTTTTGCATCACATTTTATATAAAAGGTGAACAACCAATTACAGGTTGATTATCCCTTTCCTGGACTGCTTGGGGCAAGAAGTTGTCTGGAATTCAGAATAATATGGATTTTGGATGTCTGGATCATTTATGGAATAATCCATCTGTGTCAAGTGTTATTTGCCAAGTATAAACTGAGAGTCCACTGAATGACAGCATAAGTTTAATGTTCATGGCACGTATATATATTTCAGAATTTTAATGCTTCTTAAACATTGCAGCCCTCAAACATTGGAAATTTATCACATGTGGCTCTTAGGGTCAAATAAATGACCCTCCTGCAAACTCCTGTGGACACCTGTGGACTGTTTGTGACACATCAATGTGCACACTGCTTGAAAATCACTGACTTGGATAAACATCAAGAGTTAATCCTAGGAAGAATCATAGAGTTGTAAGGCACACACGCAAAAGGTCATCTAGTCCATCCCCTTCCTGTAGCAGGAAATCCTACCTAGAACATCTCCAGCAGGTGCCTGTAGAGACTCTGCTTGAAAATCTTCAGTGAGGGAGAATGCACCACCTCTCTTGGCAACCTGTTCCACTGCCAAACTGCCCTGACAGTCAAGAATTTCTTCCTGTGGTCCAACCTAATCTCCCCTCTTGCAGTTTGTACCCATTTGATATGCTGAGATATGCAGAAGGGAGCCTTTCACAAGAAAGTGTGCAAGAGTTCATGGACGAAGACGAATATATTTTCTCTGACTGCATACTGTTCCTTGCACCCAAGCCTTGATGGCCGCATGCCCGATGTTTTGGAGATGCCCGATGTTTTGTCTACCTCTTCTGCAAAAGCAGGGAGATCGTCACGGCAAGCTCCTTTTTCTTTTTTCAACTGACATTTCATTGATGGACATTTTCTCTAAACACGGGCAAAATTGCTGCATCTGCGTCTCTGTCAATAAATCCCATTATTTCTGGCAGAACGTGGTCGCTGAGCCCAAAAATGCCAACATGATTACACAGAAGAACTGAATGTCCGAGAGCCCTGTAAATCTATGGATGAAGTTTGATAAAAGTGATCGGGTACTTCTCCTGAGAGGCGCCTGATGAGCTTTGCAGCATTACTGTTGTGTCAACCTCCATCTCCCTTGTTTAAGTCGTGCTTCGGAAGCTGCCTGCCAGAGTCAGGCCCTTTGTCCAGCTACGCCAGTTGTGTCAACACAGGCCGGTAGCAGGTCTCCAGAATTTCAGACCACAATTGTTCTTTGCCCTATCTGATGATCAAGATCTTCTACATGAAGAGGCTGAGCTACAGCCGCACCCCCTGTTTGTGACCTTTTGGAGAGATGACTTGTTAAATGGCATTAAATGTTAAATGGTTTTCTTAGCATGGTCCTTCTTCAATGTTCAATTCCCTCCCAAAAATTACCAGGTGTTAAATCTCTGATTGTTGAATGCTCAAGCAAGCCACTAACATTACTTCAAGATCCACCATGGTGAATAAAAAGAATAGTTCTTTACCTAGCGTGCAACTAATCTATGGAACTCTTTGCCACAGGATGTGGTTGTAGCACCTGGCCTAGATGCCTTTAAAAGGGGGTTGGACAGTTTGAGGCTACAAGCTATAATGGGTATGTGCAGTGGTGGGAATCAAATAAATTAACCGGTTCTGTGTCCTTCAGGGCGGCCGCTGCCTTTCTTCCCTCTCCCAACCTAAAATTAACAACCGGTTCTGCAGAACTGGTGAGAACTGGCTGAATTTCACCACTGGGTATGTGCAACCTCCTGGTTTTAGAAGCAGGCTGTCTCAGACTGCCAGGTGCAAGGGAGTGGCAACAGAATACATACACCTTGCTGTCTTGTGTGCTTCCAGAGGCATCTGTTAGGGTCACTGCCTGTAGCAGGCACTATGAATGCTATTTGGTCCACTATATGGAATGAGTTTGACAGCCCTGCCTTAGAGGGAAGATTTGCTGCTGACCATCAGTGATGTCATGCAGGGGGAACGCGAGGGAACTCAGTTCCACTAGTTAAAATTAGGGCTGACTCCGCCCACTTCACTCTCCCTCCTCCCCCTCCCAATTCCTCTGCAAAGAGCTTTTCTTCTTGGTTGGCCGGCACTCAGAGGGTTAAAGGGAGCGACTCCGGATTCCTAGGGGGGGGGCGAAGGCAGTGATGTCATTCAGGGGGAACGGACCAAAGCGGGTGTTCCGGATCCTAACGGGCTCCGTGGCTGGTTCCGGGTTCCCGACAAGTGCCAATCAAAAGTGAGTTCCTGTTCCTAAATCATTTGAATGACACCACTGCTGACCATGATAGCTGTGCTCCCTTAAGGGTTTGAGGCAGTCTTGCCTCTGCATGTCAACTGCAGGGGAGGGATGGTGGGAGAGCAGGATTTGCATTCAGCTCCTGCCTCTGGACGTACCACTGGTGGACTGCTGTGGGCCCTCCTGACGAGAGTGGCCTGGGACCTGATCCAGCCAGGCTTTCCCCTTGTTTTTATGGGTTGATCCCAAGAGGATGGAAACAGCTGCCATCAGAGTGTTTCTGTATCAGTGCGTTTTCCTCCCCCAAAGGCATGCGCGATGCTGCAATTATTTTACACATAAGCAGTTCTCTTTTATCGATTTCGGCCAGGAGCCACTGCAGAACTGAGCGCCTTGCCAAGCAAAATATTAAAACAAGATGGGCTCCGAAACCAGGTTGCCGGCTTGCAAACAGCTCTGAATTCAGCAGCAGCAGTAAGAGCCACAGCGTGTTAAATAGCAAAGCAGTGGAGAGACGGAGAAGGCGCAAACTCAGGATGCGTAATAACAGCCGAGACACATCAACATTTTTGCAAATAACAATGGGGGGCAATCTGGGTTGGAACCACAACACTGGAGGGAGATTCAAACCCTTTCCCTCGTGGTCTCAGAACACACCTCAGAACACCCTCTAGTTGTGTCTGGAAGGCACCAGCTGGCCAATCTGTGGATTTGGTTATCTGCAGAGTTCGCTATCTCTGGGGGTTCTGGGAATACAGTTGCCAAGATGTACAAAGGGAAGGTCTGTCCCTCCCTTTACAGGGGGCAAAAGGTCTCAGGGCTGGCCCAAAACGTCCTGCTGCCGGAGACAGCGGGCCAAATGCTGCCCCCTTGGCCTACAGTAGCTTGTCTCCTCCCTTCCAAATTCCTCTTCCTGTCTGTCCTCCTTTTCCTTATCCAATCCAGAGCGTGGAACGAGAAGGGGGACCGTGGAGGCAAGTGGGTACCTTCAGTGGTGTCATCTAAATGATTTAACAACAGGTACTCACTTTTGATTGGCACATGTCGGGACCCGCCCACCGGAAGTGACATCATAAGCCGGAAGTGAGGTCGTGGCAGGAAGGGACATGAAAAAAGCCCTTTTTGAGGCCTCAGACAATTTTAAACTGACCCAACAGTTGCAACAGTATTCCACAGCACCCTCCAGAACATGTTAAGGAGGCCTGGCATCAGGTTAAAACCCCAGAGCAGCTCATTTTTCAGAGGCAAGGGAAGGCAAGGCTACACTCGCTGCCTGCCTGCCTGCCTGGCTCTGAGAACGTGCAGGCAACTCAAACATACAGGAAATTCGAACGTTGCAGGGGGCGGAGTCAACGAGTGGGCAGGTGAATGGGCGGGGCCAGCTGTAATCCTGGAAACCGGTACTCGCGTACCCCCGCGTACCCCCTGAATTGAGGCACCCATCACTGGGTACCTTCCACTGTTTGAAACCTTCAGGAGCTGCCATGAATCATGGCAACACTATAGCTCCTCCCGTGAACCAAATAACAATTTTCCAGGCCTCCTGAAGGAGACAGAGCTTGGTGCCAATGGGAGGCAGGGGGCAGTGGAGGTGTTCTCTCCAAAGCTTGTCAGGCTGCCCACAAACCAGAAAGGTTTGGGCAGTGGCGTGGCTGGGCCATTTTGCACCCGGTCATTTTACATAAATTGACACCCCCCTGACAAAATTCATGGACTCATCATGTAGGCCTACAGGCTATATGTTTGACACCCCTGCCTAAGACACTTGTATTTTGGGATTTTATTGGTTTGGGGGCCATAATAGAGATTATTATGCCATAATCATAATTTTGCTATAGTAGAGAGTACACTATAGGAGTGTACACTCCTTTGCTATAGGAGTACACTCCTTCTTTCCATTAAATTCTGGGTGAAATTCCACATCCAACAGTATATAGCATAATTCCTTAAAACCGCAATTTGTACAAAATAAGTTTTATTTTTCGGTTTTTAGGTTTTTTGACCATAAGGTCAATAGAGATAATACGCTGTGATTTTTTTCCATTGAATTCCAGGTGAAATTCTGCATCCAACGGTATATAGCATGATGGTAAATTCTGCATCCAACGGTATATAGCATTCTGTAAACTTGCAATTTTTGAAATTTGGGGGTCAGTGGTGACACCCCCACTGAGGATGGTACCTGGGTTTGGGAAAATCACTGGAGAGCCAGAGATGGTGAGCCTCCATCAAGTCTACCACAGGCTATTAGTATTACTCATGAGGATGACTTCCCAGGGCAATGGGAGGAGATGAAGTAACATGCCAGCAGCACAAGTTACAGTCACCCCCCTGTATCTGTGGGGGATGCATTCCTGCGGGTACTATGGATAGCAGCAAACCCTATACTCCCTTTTGCTCCGTGCAAGCCCTCCAAGTTGGACTAACATGGTGGTGTGAAGAGGAAGCAGTTTGGAAATGGGAAAACTAAAAACAAATGAGTGCAACTGGGGAATCTGTGAACCTCTGATAACTGAAACTGCGAAAACTGAGGGCACAAACCTAACCTGGAGTAAGGCCGACACAGTGAGGCCAGCAAAGTTTGGCTGGCACAAGGGACACCATAAAGCGCGTTTGGACTGCTCTCTGAGTCAGGGAGGGTGGTGCATGTCCGTGTGCTGGCCTCTCCGGCTCCGAGTATAGTCCAAACATACTTTATGGTGTCCCTTGTGCTGACCAGACTTTGCTTTATTTACCTCGTATTTACCTCAGAATTTTACCTCAGAAATTTACCTCAGAATGCCAGCTACAAGAGAGTGGCGTTCGGACCACTCTCGGAGTTGAGGAGGATGGCGCAAGTCTGTGTGCTGGCCTCTCTGACTCTGAGATCGTGTCTCTTGTGCCGGCCAAACTTAGTTGGCCTCACTGTACCGGCCTAACTAAAGGGTTAGGATTGCACTCCGAGTCTGTGCATATTTTGAATGGAAGGGGAAGGATCTCCAAAATCAGTTCTTCCAAAATGCAGGGATTAAAACTGGGATCTCTGGAGAGTTTGTGGCACCCCAAAACCCGAGTCTCAGGCTGAAGATGAGACATGCGAAGCCCGGCATGCCCCCCCCCCCACACACACATCATTCCCTTCTGCATCAACAATAGCCTGTATTAATTCTTGTATCAACTACCTGTCCAGCTTGTCTCATTTTTTTGGACCTTGTCAGGCACTTAAAAGGATTTATCCTCTTCTTAATGTGGCTTAGCTGCCGGTCTGTTTTTAATCCATTCTGCTCTGTGTCTGCAATTACTGTCCAGGTGCGTCCATCACTGAGGCTGGGAAGTCGTAAATGTTAAAGGATGGTTCAACATGGGCGCTCTGCCCCGGGAAATTGGGGTCAGGGGGTGCACCTAAAGAAAGAAGGAGCAGATTGCAGAAGATTACTGGTTGTTCCGGAGCAGACTCTCGCTGTCGGGGAGAGGAAGATGATTCACAAATTGTCTTGTTCACCTCCTGCCTGGTTGGTCGATCTGTGGTGGGAAGGAGGGTGCTATTAATTTGGGCTCAATGGCCTCGTTCTTCAGTCAGCGCATTGGCCCTGGGAATGAATGAACCAGGCTTTGAGACAACTCAGAAGAACACCCTCCAGATGCAACTGGAGGGCACTTCTGTTCATGTCCGGAGGGTACCATGTTGTGGGACCTGCACAGAATCAAATCTGCAGACGCAAAACCCATGGATGGAAAGTCTGGGCCTGTACGTTCCAATGGCACTAAGGCAGTGATTCCCTAACTTTTAACATAGGGACCCACCTAAAAAGGCTTGAAAAATTAAAATGTTAATTTGGAATAAATACACACAACACTTCAGCCCATTTTTTTTTTTTTTAGGATAACGTCACCATCCACACACACACAAACATTTTAGACTGCCTTTATTAATGGGGCACTTGCCATAGGAGGAAAGGCAAGTTTGGGGCTCTTTGGTCTATAAAGAAGGCATCTGGGGAGGGCATATGTTTAAGATATATAAACTTATGCAGGGGATGAATAGAGTGATGTTCTTATCTCTCTTGCACAACACCAGAACCAGGGGGCAACCAATAAAATTGAGTTTAGGGAGAGTTGGAACAGGAAATAACTGGGCAAGAGGCACTTTTTCAAGTGGTGCTCCCTTATTTTTAGCAGGGGGGGGGGAGCAATTGTCCCTCTTCAACCCAGCACAGTGTCTTGTCTAGTGGCTGTTGCTCTGCATTTTTTTTTTAGATTGTGAGCCCTTTTGAGACAGGGAGCCATTTAACATTATTATTAGCCAGTAAACCGCTTTGTGATCTTTGTGTTGAAAAGCTGTATATAAATACTGTTGATTGATTGATTGATTGATTGATTGATTGATCCAGCATGTAATTAATCTGGGGAACTCCTTGCCACTGGATGTAGTGATGGCACCTGGCCTAGATGCCTTTCACTGGGAAAGAAGGAAGGAAACATTCGCCACAGGTTACAAGCCGTGATGGGTACATGCAACCTCCTGGTTTTAAAAGTAGGCTACCTCAAACTGCCAGGTACAAGGGAGTGGCAACAGGATGCAGGTATCTTGTGTGCTCCCAGAGGAATTTGATGGGCCACTTGGAGATGCAGGAAACTGGACCAGATGAGCATTGACCTGATCCTTATGTTCATCAAACAGGAGGCTGGTCTCCAAGAACCCTTTTGATCAACTTTATGATTGCATGAGAGACTTTTCCCCCCGCATCCTTGAAGCAGTTGTACCTTAGGAACGAATCTCAAGTCCGAGCTGCAGAAAGTTTCTGTGGGCCTTAAATGTGGACATGTGCTATGTGGCATTCAAAAAAAGAAAATCAAACACATTTGGTCTTCTGATCAATAACGGAGGTGGATTAAGGCCTGGTTCTTTCCATTAAGGAATGCATTTTTATCAAAACAGAAAAACACTGAACGTTGATGTCAGGCCTGCATTTTGTGGGAAGAGGAAAATGTCAGTGATTGGGCTACAAGGCCATGAAGAGATCAAGGTCATGTCTCTAATTACTGATGTTGTCAAAAAATGATTGAAAATCCATGCCACTTAAAGGTTGTCCATTGATTTAGGAGAAAGCTTTTGTGTGAAGTGTACAAAACAGCAACCTAACTTCCTAAGGAAGGGTGACCCAGCAGTTGAAGTAATGGACTGGAACTTATCATGGCATAAGAACATCAGAAGAGCCCAGTGGGATCAGGCCAAAGGCCCACCTAGTCCAGCTTCCTGCATCTCACAGTGGCCCACCAGGTGCCTTAATGAGCACAAGACAATAAGATGCCTGCATTCCGTGGCCACTTCCTTGCACCTGGCATTCTGAGGTAAATTTCTGAGATAAAATTCTGAGGTAAATAATAACTTGTTGGAACCCAATCTGGGCCTTCATAAGAAGAGCTCTGCTGGATCAGGCCAAACGCCCTTCTAGTCCAACTTACTGCATCTCACAGTGGCCCACCAGATGCCTCAGGGAGCACACAAGACAACAAGAGACTTGTATCCTGTTGCTACTCCCTTGCACCTGGCATTCTGAGATAGGCTGTCTGCAGTGGTGTCATCCAAATGATTTAGGAACAGGTACTCACTTTTGATTGGCACTTGTCGGGGTCCGCCCACCAGAAGTGACGTCATAAGCTGGAAGTGATGTCGTGGCAGGAAGCGCCGGGCCGGCCGGCAAGGAGCAGGAGGGGGAATGGGCGACTAAAAAAAAGACCACGTGGGGGCTGGGGCTGGGGCTGGGGGGAGGCTGCAGGAGGAACCGGGACGCTGGATCTGCGTGGCTGGAGAGAGCAGGAGCCCCAGGCAGCCTACCTTCTCACACTTGCTGCCTTATTCCCGGGTCTCCCTCGCTGCTGCTGCTGCTGCTGCCACCTCCGGTCCTCTCGCTCCGCTGCTGCCGCTGCTGCCGCCACAGCCGCCACCACCACGCTAACTGCCTGCCTCCTCACAGAAAGTGCAGGCAATGGCTGCAGGCATGCAGTACACATGCACAGCTGCTGAGCCAACCAGCCGACAGGGCCAGCTTCAAGTGGGTGGGGCCAGCTCAATTTCTAGGAACCGGTATTCGCGTAGTGGTGTGTAGTGGGTGCATGACATCACTGGCTGTCTGTCAAATCCAGGGGTTGTACATAGTCATCATAGCTTGTAACTTGTGATGGGCTTGTAACTTATTTCCTCCACCAATCTGTCCAATTCTCTTTTAAAGGCAACTAGTGTTGACATCATCACAACATCCTCTAGCAAGGAGTTCCACAGATTAATTACTCGCTGGTTCAGTAATTTCTTTTGTATTTTCTAACTCTCCCGACACTCAATTCTCGTGGATCTCCCCTGGTTCTGGTATTATGTGGGAGGGAAAAAGATCCTTAGAGGTCATCCAGACCAACCCGAGCTCAACACAGGTCAGGGTGTAGGAAGTACAATCCTTTCTTCTTCTGCATGAAATGGCTGTTCCCCTCCCCAAGCACAGTTCTGTTTCCAGTGAGTGCTTCTGATGAAACTGCATGCTAAAACTGAGAGCCAAGACAGAGATCAAGGAGATTAGCAGCGAATTAGGAAGAGCGCGACTGAAGGAGCCTGCTCATTAGTAGAAGTGGAAACCTGTCTCTTAGCACATGGCGATGAGACTCCTGTCCGAGGTCTAATGGCGTCCCTGCCACTCATGCCTGGCCCGGTTAATCAGAACAGGGGCTTCTGCCCTTTGCTAAGGAGGGGGACAGGCCTATTAGGGGGACATTTTCATAACAATTTGTCAACAGCAGACAGGACTAGTTCGTGATGGCAGAAGGAGCCCACAGGCCGCCATCTCCACGTCAAACTGAATTTTCTGAAAAGGCTGTTTGCAATACAGTTTCTCCGTCAGAATCCTCGGCAGAATTCCCCAGCAACATTTGCTCCCAATAGTGATGTGATATACTCCCAATAGTATTCAGTGATGTCATGCACCCACTACGCACCACTACGTGAGTACCGGTTCCTAGAAGTTGAGCTGGCCCCGCCCACTCAAAGCTGGCCCAAAAGGGCTCACAATCTAGTCCAGTCTAGCCTGCTATTTAACCAGGGAACAGTTGAAGCAAAATATGTCTATACACATCTCTAGAAAGCAAAGCAATAGAAGTTAAATCAACACTAACCACAAGCTGAAGTTATTACAAATGTGATCACATCCATGGCAACAATCATGACATCACTTCTGGCTATGACCTCACTTCCTGCCACAACATCACTTCCGGCTTATGACGTCACTTCCGGTGGGCGGACCCCGACAAGTGCCAATCAAAAGTGAGTACCTGTTCCTAAATCATTTGGATGACACCACTGGGTGTATTGGTAGTCTTCTTAGAGACAGACAGACAGACAGACAGACAGACAGACAGACAGACAGAGAGCGCAATCCTACCCTGGAGTCAGGCTGGCACAGTTAGGCCAGCAAAGTTTGGCCAGCACAAGGGACACTGTCAAGTGATGCGCGCCATCCTTCCTGACTCCGGGAGCGGTCCAAACGTGCTTTACAATGGCCCTTGTGACGGCCAAACTTTGCTGGTCTACCTTTGCCAGCCTAACTCCGGGTTAGGATTGCACCCTGCGTCTCTGATGGGAATTTTATCAGAGGGTATAAAGCTTCTCTTGGGCCCCTGCCCAAAGGGGGAAGGGAAGGGGTGATACAGGAACGTCTAAGAGGGGGGCAATGGGCAGGGCCGGCTTTAAGCCAATGTGACTAATGTCATCACATTGGGCCCCGCACTTTGCCCCCCCCCCGCACCAGCGCAGCTACTATATCACCTGCTGCAGCAGCTGGGATGTCTCCGAACTGTAAGTCAGTGGGGCGAGCAGATCAGCTTTACCTTGGGCCCTCCCACCTGCCCTTGCCTTCGAACTGGACGCAGTTCATCATGTTACATCATCCACCAACTACTTCCAGGTCTTGTGCATGGCACCATAAGCACTTTTCTTGGTAGGTGGGGGGCCCTGCAGGGAGGGTAGGGGGCAGTGATGTCATCTGGTAATGAAGAACGGGAACGCTGGGCGGGACTTACGCGTGATTGGCTGCCCGTCCGTTCCGTTCCGCGGCTGCCCTGGCCTTGGCGGGGCGCCTGCTCGCTGGGGGGACGGGTGGGGGCACGCCTGGTTCCTGGGCAAGCAGCGGTGGGGCGCGCCAATCAGGGGCAGCCCCCCCCCCCTGAGGCCAGGGCAGCCACAGAATGGAACGGACGGGCTGCCAATCACGCGTAAGTCCCGCCCAGCGTTCCCGTTCTTCATTACCAGATGACATCACTGGTAGGGGCCCCCAGGGAAATGACCCGCATTGGGCCTCGCTGCTCCTAGAGCCAGCCCTGGCAATGGGGGTGGGTGGAATGGGTCCAGGGTGGGGATGGAACAGCCAGAAAAGTCAACAGAGCCCTGGTCTACCTGCCCAGAAGACCTGGCCTTCACTCTCCACAAGGCCTGCTGAGATCCCAGGAAATGTCCAGGTATCAAAACTTCCTTCCTGCGTAGCCCCACAGTTGTGTCCCCGAGCTCCCATCCACTCCTTCATGGGAAGCGGAGCCAGTTTCCTCCCAGATTTGACGCTGTGTTCAGAAGTGTCATGTAGGCGTTCCTCGGCCTGGCGCATATGGCTTGAGGCTGCAGTCGCTGCCATGCGGCCCATGGTAGAGCTGTAATGGACGTAGCTTGTGGTGTCAGCTGGTTCCAGAGCACACAGGGTTAACCCCAGAACTCCTGCTCTCCTCCGGAGCACAGCTGTAGCCTAGGCAGGCTAATGAGGGCTGGTTAGAGGCAGAAGTGCTGAGTCACTCAGCAGGTGCAGGTGGGTGTTGCTGATTAGCTGTAGTCTGCCTAGCAACAGTCTCTGATAGGCCTGCAGATGTATAAATGTAGAGGCAGGAGCAAAGTTTGGTGGAAGTGGAGAGAACGGACTGACAAACCTATATCTGACCCATGTGCACGGACTACTGACTACGAGCCTGGATTCTGATTTGGCTTGGCGCAACTTGGACCTGGACTGACCTGGTCATAAAGACACAAAAAAACTGAAGAAGAAAAAATATTGTAAATAAAAGAAACATTTTATTCATTGCAACAATAATACACTACAATATGATAAATGCATAATAAAAACATTTGTAACATTTTATATTGTAATTATGCTTACATGCCAAACAGGGTTGTATAAACTTGTAAATAAAATTATACATATTTGGAAATTATTAAATAGATAATGAATTACTAAAACGTGAATTGTGCTTACCTGTGTATGATTGAATATTCACTGAAAGAAAGAAATAATTATCCTGAGTCTACTGTGTGCGTATGTGCCGTGTCATGTTTCGGTAAGAAGTAAACAAAGCCACTTGCGCGTGGCGCTCTCTCTCAAGATCTCCCGTGCGGAGCGCATGCATCTCATAATGGCGTCTCGCCGCACTGTACCGAGTGTAAATCACAGGCTCATATGCCGTCTAATCAGTTCCAGGCCCCTATGAGTCTGTGATTTTTTCAGCAGCATGTGACCTTAAGCACAACAAGGCTCACAACCACTGCTACTAGTCTGGGCCCAAAGTTAAGAATACTTCCTCTTAACCTTAACCTCTCAACTACAGGGACTTTTTCCAATGAGTAACTTAAAATTGGGTAAGCGTGCCACTTTAGCCACTGAATCTTATCTGGTTCCAAAGACAACCAAAGCTTCTAGTAAATTTACTTGTAAAGTTAATTGTAATTTATTGATAAGCAAGGGTTACACAACTAAGAAAGCATACTAGAACTAACAGAGATACCTTATAAAACAAAGAAAACTATCACCTATCACTGACTAGGCCCTAGTCGTTCACCTTGTTCCTCAGACAGCAATTCCAGTCTTGCAAAGGGAAGTCTGCAGGTTTGCAAGCTTTATCAGGTCTGATGATGTTCTTGGCGCATGATCTGGAGGAGTCTTGCAGTTTGGAAGGTCTTGATGGTGGTTGTGCTGCCACACCCCTCAGGCTCAATTAGCCTATCAGGGTAAAGGGGCCATCCCCTGTTTTCAGCACTAGCTACATGTAACCTTTACTTTCTGAATAGCTTGCATTCCTGACCCCAGCTATAACTTCACACCTTTTGCAAACAACCAATGAAATAAGCTCTCTCAATCCTGCTTGTGTTACAATTCTTTCAAAATAAAGTCAAGCCAGGGCCCAGCTTTTTCTTGTTTGCTCTTTACACCGAGCCTTGATGAATCGTCATGTCAAATACAAATACGTCCCATCACACCCAACAGATCAGATGGGCATCAATCGAATACGGAGATTTACAGATTAGTCTTCAAATATCGAAAAGGAGGACATGTAGGAGGACACTTTTCGAGGGAGGACAGAACTTACAAAAGGAGGACTGTCCTCCCTAAAGGAGGACGGTTGGTCACCTTAATACTGATCATTGGACTGGCCCATGGACTACAGAACTTGGATCTGACTGAATTTTGGACCTTCTGGCTCCGGACTGATGTTGAGTGACGTGGCTGCTGTGCTCAAAGAGGTAAGGCCCGGTCGTGTTCCCTCCAGGGCTGCTTAAAGGGGAAACCAGTCAGCCTAGTGTGGGCATCAGGGCCTTCGGGGAGGCCCAGCCGGAGTTTCTGGCGGAACAAGAGCCCCCAGCATGCCTTGCAGGAAGCTGGGGGCAATGTTGCCAGTGGTGGGGGCAGCGCAGTGAGGGCTGCAGGGATCCCACATGGGCCGTGTGTCCCGGTGAGATTGGAAAATGGAAGATCCCAGGAATTCCAGACCCCTCCTTTAGCCCCCGGGCCTCATTTTCCACCCTGGGCCTGGGCAAAATTTATCCCCTTGCTGTCATGTGCATGTCCGCTCAGATCTGCCTGGGAATGGTTATGGAATGGCTCTGCCATTATCAGAGAGAGAGAGGGGGGGGGGAGACAGGCACATGTGAATGATGCAGCCGTCACACAGTGGTGCTGTTGGAAGTGTGCGACACCAGCCACAGCTGCAATGGCAATTGCATTTCAGAATCCTCCTCATCCTTCCAGTGGTGTCATTCAAATGATTTAGAAACAGGTACTCACTTTTGATTGACAAGTGGGCGGGCAAATGGGCAGGGCCAGCCATAATCCTAGAAACCGGTACTCGCGTACCCCCGCGTACCCCCTGCATGACATCACTGCATCCTTCCCATCCTTCCCTACAAGACCCCACTACAGTCACAACATATGGGGGAGGGGGCAAACGGGTGGAGGAAAAGTCCAGCATAGCTTATGCAACCGCCATGTTTTATAGGTAGCCTGTCTCTGAGTGCCACGTGCAAGGGAGCCTCAACAGGGTACAGGAATTGTGTCGTCTCATCAGATCCCAGAGGCATCTGGTGGGCCACTGAAAGATACAGGAAGCTGGAATTGATGGGCCCCTTTTGGCCTGATCCAGCAGGGCACAATCCTAACTTGCGCTGGAATGGGCAGGCCTGCACCGTATCCTGAGCAAGTTGGGAGCAGGCAGGAGCCTCCCTGGGAAAAAACCCTTACTCTGGGGTAGGCGCCAGCCGCCCCAAGGGAATCGGTACCTGCTATTTAATCATTAACATTATGATTGCTCTGAAACTCATTTTTGCACGTTTGGCAAACTGATTGCCACTTTCCTGATGAGGCCAATTTTGCTTTATGAAATAGTTTGGATCGGTGGTAAAACTTTTATTCAGTTTCTCGGACTTTCCAATTGCGAATTGTCACGCGCTCGTCCTGAATACATAAGCTTCTCCCTGTGGTACCGGTTTGCTGTGTCTGTTCAAAGGGAATAGAAGAGCATCAGAAGAGCCCTGCTCCGTCAGGCCAAAGGATCACCTAGTCCTGCTTCCTGCTTATGGTGGCCCACCAAATGCCCCTGGAAGAACACAAGACAACAACGTATCCTGTTGCCCCAGCCTATTTTTAAAAACCAGGAGATTGCACATACTCATCATGGCTTTTCATCTGTAACAGGCATTTTCTCTGCCTAATCCCCTCTTAAAGGCACCCAGGGCCAGGTGACATCACCGCATCCTGTTGCTAGGAGTTCCACAGATTAATTTTGAAATAGGTGCAGAAATGTCTCCTTTTGTCTGTTCTGACTATTCCAAAACACAATTTAAGTAGATGTTTTTCGGGTGTTGTGTGAGAGGGAAAAGATCCCTCTATCCTCAATACCAATCCCATGCATAATTTTATACATCTCAGGGCGCAATCCTAACTTGCACTGGAACAGGAAGGCTGGCAGGCCTGCACCATATCCAGGGCACTTCTAGACACTTGCACATGGGCTAGTCTCCCCTATGGGCTCCTTGGATCCGAGGAGGCTGCGCAACCTGAATTGGGGCCATGGCATTGTACCTCCTCTGATACTGGTGCTGGGGGGGGCGGGGGTTAGGATGATGCTGTCAATCATATTTAACACCTTTTTTTAGACTGAAAAGTCCCAAATGCTGTCACCTTTTCTCATAAGGGAAGGTACCCCAGCCCATTAGTGGACTGGAAAACCCTTTAAGTTCAGTGAGCTTTGCTCCCAGAGAAGTGTGTATAGATTGTAGGCTGGCTGCCGTATTGCAGTCCTGTGACCTGAGTTCGATTCCAGCGGAAGTTGACTCAGCCTTCCATCCTTTTCACATCCATTTCACCCCAGCTTGCTGGGGGTAAAGTCAGATGACGGGGGAAGGCAATGGCAGACCACCCCGTGCAACTCAGACTACAATCCTATACACACTTTCTTGGGAGTAAGCCCCATTGACCACAGTGGGACTTAGTTCTGAGTAGACAGGCATAGGATTGCACTGTTAGTCTGCCTAGTAAATGTAATGACTTGGTGCTTTGCCCAGGGGACTACGGTACTTCATTGTTTTGTTCTTTCTTTAGGCCTGTGCATACTCACTCACTCACTCACTCACTCACTCACTCACTCACACTCTTGCCTACTGCCTTAGATCTGAAGTACACAATAGCTTAGGCTGAAATAAATAAGCTTGTTTTGCTGCTAGTTAGCATCGCTATAGGGGGCGGCAGCGCAGTACATATAATATCACAAACATCACAACATGCTGTGCACACAGCCCTTCTTATTCAGCGACAGAGCCATCGTGGGTTGGATCCGGCAGGGCGTTCAATTGGATGAATCACTCATCTGCTCCACCAAGGCTCTGCTTTGGTTCTCAACCTGGTTCCTGGAGTTCAGCAGTAGAGCACGTTTTGGTCTGATCTGAAATGTTCTTAAGACCCACATTCTAGCGCCGTGAGAGAATTAGATACGCAGTTCCTTGACCTGCAGCCCAGACAAATCCAAATGTCTGAATACTGCGCATCCCTGCTTAGTATTGACTGCAAGGCACTTGTTCTGTGTTGTTTTATGTTTTTGCACACAGCCAGTGCTTAACTCATGTGGCACCTAATCTCGGAGAAAATTGCGTTAGATGTTTGTCTCCTTCTTTCCCAGATAAAATTAGCAACTAGAATATTGATAGCTGCCTGTGTGTATCTGGGGGGGGAAATGTTTGGAGACTTGCAAGAAGGGTAAATAAAACATGATGAAACCTGGGATGAGATAAAAAGGGAGAGAAAAGTCTATAAATGTACACATCTAAAGAAAAACAGGGATTGTGAAATTCTCCGGCATTGAGCCAGTCGACTGTGCAGTCTTATTGGTGATGAAAATTGCCAGGGTCTCAACAAAATCTTCCTTTTCCCCAGAAACAAGACAATGTCTCTTTTTTGCCAAGCCTAGTCAAGGCGAAAAATGGCCAGTGGTTATTTACTGAGTTATTGACATTGTGGAAGTTTCTAGAACTCTCCTCCCATGTGGTTCTGCTGGCAATAGCAGCCGCACTCAATTTCTTAGAACCATTCACTATTGGCCAAGCCCAGGGCCTGCGATTGAGGGATAGGAGGCAGTCGGTTTAAGTGATCTTTGATCAATAGCTGTTATTGCAGTCACTAGATTTGTTTCTCCTAAATTCCAAGAGCTGTTTTACAACAGCCGTAGCTTTTGGGGGGGGG